>SZWC01006071.1:27417-45060 GCA_023375785.1 Penium margaritaceum | reverse complement strand
TCTCTCTCTCTCTCTCTCTCTCTCTCTCTCTCTCTCTCTCTCTCTCTCTCTCTCTCTCTCTCTCTCTCTCTCTCTCTCTCCCTCTCTCCCCCCCCCTCCCCCTCACTTGCTGCCTGTCACTCTCTGTCTTCCAGTTCGTCTGTCTGTTTGTCTGTCTATCCGTCTTTCTTTCTTTCTCCCCTTCGTCCCTCCCCTCATTTTTCCTTCCTATCCTTTTCGACCCTTTGTCTCTGCCTCCGTTAGTCCCTCTGTCCTGTCCCGTCCTCACCTGTCCTTGTCCCGGGCTTCCTTACTTCATTCTCCCGCTGCCCCTCCTCCCTTTCTGCAGTCCCCTATCCCCTAATCCATAACTCTCTTGTTACTCCTTAAACCCTCTCATGCATCAGCTGCAATGCACAAAAATGAATTGGCAATGCATGCCCTGTCTACGCCAGCACAACTTATGATTTCCTGCCATGACGCTGTCCAACAGGTGTCATGATGATTTTACTCGTCATGTTTGTATCTAATGGTTGTCCTTTCTCGGGAATGTGACAGGCAAGAGTTTCTAGGCAGCAACACCCTCTGGGCCTTCCCCTCTCTCTTGTGATTCAAGTGCAGCCTTTTGACACTTTCATCGCTCACGTCATTGCAACCAATGGCCTTTCTTTCGATCGGACGGTGGAGATGCTCTTCTCTGCTATTATTCCGATTTGGGAGGGAGAAATTGCGGTGTTCACCTACAAGCGCAAGTACGACTCTGCCAGGCCCAAACCCATCATCAGGTCAGCCAAGCACATGCCTGGAAAGCTGAGCTGCCTAGCGTTCAGCTCTCTGGTTCCCCCACAATGTCATCTTTTTCCTCCTGGACAAGCTCTGCTCTTGCGCACTGTTTTGTTCCCACTTCATTCCCCACCTACCTATTCTGTCTTCATTGTATTCCATCGTATTCTGTGCACTTACCCCAGACAAAATTGGGCAGAAAACCTCCAGAATTTCACTATAGATGATGCGGTTGCTGTTTCTCAACGTTCTTAACCGCACACCTTTGATCCTCTGTGTTTTTGTTCTGTCTTGCCTTGAAAACTGCAGTTTCAATCTTGTGAACNAAAGAACACTGATGAAATGCATACAGCTCTTGATTTCTGAGGAGGAGGAGTGGGTTTCAGACCCATGCCTGACGGTGTTTGCCTTCCTCTATGCTGGAAGGTTCTGGGGCATGTTTGCCACCTGCCATCTCACTGGTTACAACCCTGCGGCTCTGTGCTAGTAATCCACTTGCGAGTCAATATTCAACCAGGCCTGGGGGGACCTGACGCGTGTTCTGTTTTTCTACATCTTCCAATAGTCTCTTTCCTGAAATGCACCAGCGAGGGCACTGATGGATCGCAGAGCCCTTCCTTGGTCGAATGTGAGTTTCATGCCCTCTTCTCCTTGTGGCTTGCTGTACCGACGAGGCCAATCAGGGGATCGTAGTGTGCTGTCATGGCTTCTTGCCGTACGATGGCACACTCCAATCCATCTCTCCGTCGCATGATGAATCTCCCCATTTTCATACATCGTGTCAGAAACTCTCACATTCTTGAAGCATATTGTTCCTTCAAGTGCTTTGAAATCATCCACGAGCTGATGCGACCCGCTTCACATGTGCCTCTGCACAAGCTGTAGCATCTCGCGCCGCCCTTGTTCCTTCCATGAAGGATGTTCAAACTTTTGTCCCTGCATGTTGTATCACATCACACCATAACCTCGCACCGACATTGAATCACAGGCACTCTGGTCTGTTTGACACTATTTCCGCGTGGGGTGGGCCGGGCAAGGGGACGGTGACCATGAGGGCAAGAGAGTGGCAGCCATATCTTGGAAACACACCAGAACCCGAACATCCGTCAGGCACAGTCTGCACATGGACAGCTCTGTCTACCGCATTGAGCAGGTAAGCACTCCCTGCTTGTACCTCACTGTAGCGCTTGAAAATTCTTGAAGACTTTGCATATAATCTGAAAAAAAAAATGCCGCCACAAAGAGCAGAGCATGGGACTGCCTCTCTTGCCCCTCTGCATCTTGTTTCTGGTGTACTTGCATTCTATATCCCCTCCTTGCCCATGTTCTTCCAGATTCTTCAACACGGACACCCTCAAGTTTGTCTTCACCGCACCAAAGGGCAGCTCGTTCATCGAACCTGGGCTAACGCCACAAGAAAACATCACCCTGTCATTCCCAACCTTTCCAGACATTATCTCAAAAGCGCAGCTCGCACGGCAGCTGGGGGGCTTCCACTTTGAAGCGGCTACTCAGCAATCGGCCGAATTGTGCAAAGCTGTGTCCTCCATCTGGTTTAACTTTGCTCAGAACCTCATTGCAGGAGGGAGCCCCTCGAAGTTCGCAGGTCTTTACTGACACTTCTTGAAATGGGTCCTGGCAGGGGGGAGGGGGGAGTGGAAGGGGGTGCTTTTATGCTACTTTTGCATCTCTGAATAGTGATGATCTCTTCGCAGCTTTCTCCGCACGTCATAATAGCTGAAAGTCTAGGGAGGCTTCTTGCCTCTTCTAGATCTTCACAGTTCCAGCGTCTGTGGGCCAAGTTCTCTCCCCGGACTGCACTCATCTGGGGGAGAAAACTTCATGGTAGGTAGTTTGCATGACAAGTGACACATGAAAGGCATGCAAGGTTCCGACAAAAGTCGGAAAGTTGAATACGTGCATGGGATGCTTGCCTTGATAGAAGTAAGAAGAACCAGGCAGACAACTTATCATCTGGCATAATCTGTGGCGTCTGAATGGTAATTCACAAGTGCTTTACACTCTTCGTCAATCGATTAGTAGCGAGTAGTCTGACATCTTATCTTTTTTTTCCTCCCCGGTCTTTTTGTGTTTCAATGCTCATTGTGAACTGCTGGGTTGCTGCTCTAGAACTTTCAGAGTAATTGGCATCGTGAGAAGACCATGCCAGGTGGTACTCCCTGTAGTCACTGTTCATGTCTGAGACCATGGATCATGCAACAAAGCCAAAGCTCCAAAGCCAAAAATCTCGTTTCCATCGGTTTCAAAGTTGCAAGAATGCTCTGGTGCACGAGACAATTCATGGATGTTTCCTTCCTTGCTCTTCTCTCTCTCTCTCTCTCTCTCTCTCTCTCTCTCTCTCTCTCTCACACACACACACACACGCACGCACGCACGCACGCCCGCACGCACGCACGCACGCCCGCACGCACGCACGCACGCCCGCACGCACGCACGCACGCCCGCACGCACGCACGCACGCCCGCACGCACGCACGCACGCCCGCACGCACGCACGCACGCCCGCACGCACGCACGCACGCCCGCACGCACGCACGCACGCCCGCACGCACGCACGCACGCCCGCACGCACGCACGCACGCCCGCACGCACGCACGCACGCCCGCACGCACGCACGCACGCCCGCACGCACGCACGCACGCCCGCACGCACGCACGCACGCCCGCACGCACGCACGCACGCCCGCACGCACGCACGCACGCCCGCACGCACGCACGCACGCCCGCACGCACGCACGCACGCCCGCACGCACGCACGCACGCCCGCACGCACGCACGCACGCCCGCACGCACGCACGCACGCCCGCACGCACGCACGCACGCAGGCACGCACGCACGCATGCACGCACGCACGCACGCACGCACGCACGCACGCACGCACGCACGCACGCACGCACGCACGCACGCACGCACGCACTCTGGCTACAAAGTTGTGGACCTGAATCTGGAGAGAGTCTCAAAAAATGAAGTGCCGGGCGTGGTCCGGAATGTAAGGGAACCAGCCACAACCTCGCAGTGCAGGTGCAGTACCAGGCTTGTGCATGCTGTTGAAGTGAGAGTCCAAGAAGCATTCGGTTTCCCACCCGGTAGTCTCCAGGGCTGATGTAGAGTGCATCCAGCTGGCCTCTCGGATAAGCTGTCAGTAAAGCTGCCAGAGAGATATCCTTGAGGCTAATGATACGTTGGATGTGAGGGGTGGCCTCCACCAGGGGAAGATCTTCTGTGATGGCTGCTCATACATCTGTGATGGAGGAGGCATTGAGGTTAGTGGAAAGTTTAAAGAAAAAAGGCCATTTGGTACCCCAGGGTTGCTGTCTTGAAGGGATGGGATGCGGTCTTGGATTTCTGTGGGGAGGACGGAGGTTGCAGATAACCATGCATCGTCTAGGAGAGGGGAATGAAGGATAAGGCTGTTTGGGAGGATCCTATGCATGAATTTCCATGAATGTGCTTGTCCGGAAAGGCATGACAGTGGTGCAAAAGCCTCTGCACTTGGCAGGCCAAACCCAAGCATGTGGATGGGCAGGCACACTTCAAGTCCGGCATGCTGCTCTGCTCTGTGCAATCTCTTCTGCTCTTGCTGTCTCCAATGTGGAGTAAGGATTTGGCGGTCATCTACACAGTGGCGTCCCAATTTTGCGACCTTGCCAACCAGGGTCCAGATGGCGGGATTGTGTGTATGAGGTCATGGAAACGAGGGAGTAGGTTCTTGAGAAGGAGTAGAGAGGCCGCCCGAACTTCCTTCAGCTGGCTCACATCTTGCACAACCGTTTCCTGTGTTCCGAAAGCCTCATCCAAAGGCTGCCATACCTCTACACGCCTGGGACTTGCCGTCGAGGCCCGCAAGTGCCAAAATCTTCCTCCCAGCGCGAACCATTGTGGGCACCATGCCGGGCCTTGAGGCTATTTCCATCACTCACGATGGCAGCATGATACTCAAGATTCCTCTTGGCACACCTGATTTTGTAGCCCAGACTTTGGGGGAGGCTTTCGGAACACAGGAGAGGTATGGCTAATTGTGGTCATTTCATACTGTAGAGGGTGGGCCGGTGCGGCCCTCCCTCCTTGCTGAAGCGAGGGGCGGTTGCGCACCACCCCTCGCATCAGCGAGGGCTGGCCCACGGCCAGCACTTTGCTTGCTGCCGGCCAGCTGGCTGCCGGCCGGCTGGACGGAGATTGTGCCTCGCACATGAAAATTTCACGCCGACATGCCCAAAACAAAAATCGAGTTTGTTTAGGACGAACTACGAGTTTCAAAACAGGAAAACTCAAGCAAACTCACGAGTTCGAGGTTATACCCCCTCGTTTTGGACCCAGAACGAGGGGGTGAGGTAAAAACGGAAATGGGCCTCCGGAGACTTCAATTATTCAAGTCTCCATGCACAGGGTCGTTGATGACAATTGCCCCCAAAGTCACGCGAAAGGGAAAATCCCTCAAGCGAGCTCTGAACGCCATTATGCAAACTACGACGATGACCTAAGTGTAGGAGCTGGAGGTTCCGACCCGTTACAGTGGTTCATAGAGCCAGATGACCCCCGCGACCAAGGTTTTGACGAAAATGGTGGCTACAACGTATATAAAAAACACCGCAAACAGCTGCAAGCAGCAGCAGAAACACTAGAAGGGACTACGGCATCTACGCTTTACCGTTTGAAGCATCGTAAAGTGTGATAGGAAGCTGTAGGACAGCTTTATTTCTTGGGGCATCTTCTCCACAACCTCTCCTCCACCCAGTGGGATAGGGGGGGTTTTGAGACGCGGTAGGGAGTACCCACCCTCAAAACCACCCACTTTTCCCCTCTTTACAAGGCTCCTTCTCTTCCTCTTCAACCTAAAGTTGGGGTAGTGCCTTTTCCCAATACTAGAGACTCTCATGGCCTGAGAAAAAAAGGAGAAAGGCGCCACTTGGAGAATTTTTGGGAGGCCGCCACATTATCGTGGAGCACAAAGAAGGCACCTTCAAGGGGGGGCAAGGTGTGCCAAGAAGATGCAAGAAGAGACCAAGGAACACCAGAAGACAGGAAGACAAGAAGACAAGAAGACAGAGGATTAGTGAGGACGGCATGGGAGGGGGTACAAACATTTAGTTAGAATTGACCCCTCGCCTCCCCCTCACCTTGTTGAGTGGTGCTCAAACTATTAGAGCTTCTTGATCTTCTACTTTCTTGTCCTCTAAGTTTTCTTAGCTTTCCTAGAGCCGTGAGTTGCGGTTTAGGGTTTTGCCTAAAATCCACATGCTTGTGCCGAACCGTGGTGGCCTAGAAAAATAGTCTTTTTCTACCATGTGGTTGTGCCGACCGTGGCAGCCTAGGGAAATAGAAATCAAACTTATAATTGCCTCACCGATCATGAGATCAAGGACACTTCAGGAGGCAAAACCTCCTTGAAGTGTTCAGGTGATCCTCACAACGATCTTCACGTGATAGTTGCACGGGTGACGAGATGGCAAGTGCCGGACTGTTGAAGACCAACAAGGGTAAGGTGGTGACGGCCTCATCATACGCCCTCGGCGGACTCCAGATTTTGGGAGCCGCCACCGCGAGCACTGTTGCCAAACCAAAGGCAACCGTATCGCCAAAGGCAACCTACACCAACCTTGGCGACACCGAGAAGCGTGCAGAGGCCGAAAAAGAGCTAGACCAGCACGTCGACGCGCAAGTCGGCAAACCCCACACGATGGATGACATGCTGGAGGAGGATCACCCGGAGGGGGACCCCAACAAAGAGCACGACGCCGACGATGGCAAAGGCGACGAGGATCGTGATCATCGCCATCGTCGTGCGAGATGATTGCTTGAGAAGGGCAAGGCGCTCGCCGCGTCGCCTGAAGCTACCGACAGCAGCGAGGCTCCCAACAGCTACAAAGGTGCCAAAAGTAGCCACACGGGAAGTTTCGGCGAGAACAAGCAGGACGATGTCGCCGCAAAGGCAATTTGCCATGACCGCTGCAGGCTTGCTAAGTTTGTAACTGAAGGGCTGGGCCGACTCAAGATCACCACCGACGGTGGAGGTACGGCACCACTCGGAGGAGTGGGGGTGGACCCCCCTTCCTACGATGTGGCCGCAATGGGCCAGGACAGCGCCCACTCAAGCGTTGTTGTTGACGACAACCTCCTTTGGAAAGTGGGATTTCTTGGAAGTTTGTACTCAAACCGTACCCTCCTGTAGTGGGTAAAGTTGCACGGACAATGCGAGGCCCTGGAGGCTATTGTCGATGCTCTAATGATATAGAGCTGAAGTTTGCTTTTGCCAACCTACTGGCCAGCGTCAGGCAGAGCATCACGGACCTGGATCGTGATCGCCAGCTACTAAGGGTGCACACGGATCCTAGGCTCCGTGGTACCCTACCCATGAATCCGGATCCAGATCCGGATTCGCGGCTCCGGATCCAGGATTGTGGATCCGGCTTGTATCTGCGGATCCTGACCCGGATCCTTCGGCAGAGGGGGGGGGGTAAAAAAACCTGGCTAGACGTCCGGCTCAAGTCATGCGCGTAGTACACTCATTTGCACATTCGAATCAAACAGCTGAGCATGCGCGGCAAATTTTGGAGCGGCAAAGTTTATGGCGACACGACCGCGTGGCTGGCACATGCATCATGCATGTCAACGGCCGCAAACCTGTCGTGTCGCCAGCCTGGAGATGGCGACTTGACATTTCATTGGTCTCATATCTTCTTATGTGTTGACTGTCCAACCATATCAGGCCATGCGTGGCCTGATATGGTTTGGGCAAAGGCAGCTGTTGATGGACATCGTCGGATCGTTGGTGGTCCGCAACAGCGCAACCCATCCGTCGTTGCGTGACGACGCTGTTTAGAAGCACAACACCTAAGTCTTCGTCTTCCTATTCGACGTACAACAGCTCCGTTTCCTGTGACTAGCCGTCATGTCCGAAGACGACGACACCAGTCCCGTTGATGAAGACGACCTGCTCGAGGAGGAGGAAGACGATGACGAGCAAGAGGAAGACGAGTGTGCCGTCGGTGACAAGCGCAAACGACGGGGAGAGAACTCCCTCATCTGGGGGTCCTTCAAAAAATTGGGTTTCGGTCCAACTGCGCGTGGCATGTGGTACCACTGCACGAAGGACCCAGCCAAACCTGTCAGCCTGTCAGCCAAGAACGGCACCACCGGCGCACTGTGGAAGCACATGCGCCTCATCCACCGAGACAAGTGGCGGCAGTTGAAAGCCCTTGTCGTTGCCAACAAGCTCCACGAGGCGAGAAGTGCGGTGGCCGATGCTGATGGCGGAGAAGCAGCTGCTCCTGAAGAAAACCCAATTGCGCGCGGTGTGGCGGGGGTCGGCTACATCTTCAACAAGAAGTTCTTTCACTGCATGCTGTGGAAGCATGCAGTGGACAAAAACCTTTCGTTTTTGTCTATGGAGAGCTTCTGGCTTGCCAAGGCGTTTGCGCACGCCAACCCGGGAGCAGCCATTCCTGGCCGCATGACCATCACCCGCAACATCCGCGTCGGTGCTAAGGCGTTCCGTCAGCGCATCAAGAAGCAGCTGGCAGCAGTCAAGTCAGCCATATCCTTCACGACCGACGGCTGGAAGGCATGCAACAATGTCAAGTACCTAGGAGTGACGGCGCACTGGATCGACACCGACTACAACGTGCGCGCCATCGCCCTCGCCTTCCCGGCCATCAAGGGTGGGGCAACAGCCGACAACCTCTTCCACCTTCTGAAAGCAGCACTGTAGCAGTGGGAGCTGTGGGACAAAGTGTTCTGTCTCACCATGGACAACGAGAGAACAAATGACTCCCTCGTGGACAACCATATGGTCCCCAACAACGACAGCTTTGACAAGGCCGGACACATCAGGTGCCTCGGCCATGTGATAAACCTTGCCGTGGGCAACCTGTTGAAGCAGCCGCGCGTGATGGCCATCATTCAGCAGGTCCGGGCCATCGCGGTGTTCGTAACACGGACACCAACCCGTGAAGAGTCGTTGCAGCAAGCCGTTGAAGCAGCGGAACTGACGTACAAGTCCCTCCACCTGGACACCGAGACCAGGTGGAACAGCGCTTTGGACATGTGTGAGCGCGTGATTGCTGTGCGTTCTGTGCTCGATGAGTGGCTGGATCTGTATGGCAGGGATGGCGCACACCTCAAACCAACCTTTGAGGACTGGGAACTGATCGCGCTCGTTACTGTCATCGTGAAGCCCTACAAGGGCTTCACGGATGACATTTCCGGGTCGTCCTATCCCACCCTCTCCCTTGTCATTCCGTTCTACTCTTCCCTCCTCGACAAGATGTAGAGCTGGGTGGTCAAAGCCGTGGCAGCAGAGCGGAAGAGCAAGCGCCGAGGACAAGCTGGCCGTCTGGACTGCAAGGAACAGCTGCTGGTCGAGCTGAAGGAGGGCATGACGTCCAGCATTGCCAAGCTGGACAAGTGCGCAAAGCTGTGCACGGACCGCCATGTGTTGGCAACCGCCCTCGACCCTCGGTTCCGCCTGCGTTTCTACGCAAACGTCCATCCTAAGGTC
Organism: Penium margaritaceum; assembly: GCA_023375785.1. Lineage (NCBI taxonomy): Eukaryota > Viridiplantae > Streptophyta > Zygnematophyceae > Desmidiales > Peniaceae > Penium > Penium margaritaceum. The sequence continues at coordinate 35,782 of SZWC01006071.1, read as the reverse complement.
GGCATCGCCAGCCCAGCAGAGCTACACGTGAAGGTGGTAGAGATGCTTCGGCCGTGCCACTTGCGGGTGGAGCTGTGCAAAGCTGCACAGCTTTGCAGCAGTGGTTGCAGCTGGCAGTGCCAATGGTCTACAGCAGCTCCAGCTGCAGCCAGACTTTGCAGCTGCTGCATCCACGAGTACAACAGCTGTAGCATCAGGTAATCCACAATTCTGTGTAGTCATGATTCAGACAACTGCTTTGTTCAAGCAACAGACTAACCTAAGTTCTGTTTGTTACTGCAGCAGTGACAACACCCGGCACAGCCAGCACCCCGCAGCCTCGGCGCAGCTCAAGACTCCAGTTTGAGCCGGACGTCATGGAGGCCGCACTGGAAGATGCCGGCGCCGACATGTTCGCGGAGCCGAGCATAGTAACCACATCACAGGCTGCACCCTCCAGTTTGGAGGTGGAGGTAGACACCTGGGCGAAGGACGAGAAGAAGCCCCGCAAGTGCAAGATCCTTCTGTACTTGCGCAAGTACGAGAAGAAATACCCAACATTCCACCTCGTAGCACTGGACCTCCTAGCAGTTCCAGCCACGAGTACGCCCTCTGAAAGGCTCTTTTCTCTAGGCCGCCACATCATCACTGAATTCAGACAATCTCTGGTAGACCTCACAGTGGAGAACCTCATGCTGCTGAAGTCATGGATCAAAGATCCAACCCTTGTGAACTTCCCCGTAGCACCTAGCAGAGAGGTAGCACCAGAGTTGGTAGCTGAGGAGGCATGGGTGAATGCACGTCGTCGTGGTGATCTAGCTCTTGAAGAAGAGCTGGAAGAAGAGGGTGAAGATGATGGTGAAGATGATGGTGCAGATGGGGGGGAAGGTGAGGGTGCAGGTGAAAGTGTGGGGGTGGGGACCTGAACATGCTTAGACTTGGACTCGGCTTTAGTGCCATGATGACATGTTGATGTGCTTAGACTTAGACAGTTCACTGTGATGTACCTAGTGACCGTGCTTCATTGTGAAAAAATTTCCATGAATGTGTGTATGAAGGTCTTCCATGAACATGTCTGTGAATGTACGACATGTGGAAAGAAGTGGAGTGTTACCACTCAGTAGACAGTTTGAAAGAAACTGTGAAACTCATGGTTTGTGACAATATAGGATTCTTGGTGCATGTCTCTGTAGATCCGGATCCAGGATCCGTGAATACAAGGATCCGTGAATCTAAGGATCCATTACTCCGGTTGCGGATCCAGGTGCAGGACCCGTCGCACGGATCCGGATCCCTCTGATTCTCCGCGGATAGGAACCGTGTGCAGCCTTACCAGCTACAGTGCCTAGCCACTCATGAGTCAAGCCGCCGATGCACCAACCTCGTCAAGGCGTTGCGGAGCATGATACAAGTGTGGACGCAGCAGCAAGCACAGTGCGCTATAGAAACCAATTGCACTACCCGTGGCAACGACGACTTGCCTACCTTGACGACTTTGGGACCGATCACAAACGCAACCTTCCTCCATAGCATGGAGATCTTCCAAAAGAACATGAAGGAGACCGACTGGCTTAATTGCATGGAGCATGTTCTACGTGTCCACAAGGCTCCACTCAGCCAGTGGGGCGACCTTGCCACGATGCGACTTGAAGCCAAGATCTTCAAGTATGTGATCAAGGAGTGGACTGCGAAGGAGTCGCACCTCGAGTGAGAGCCCATGCCATGGGAGGCCTTCAGGCAAAAAGATAGCTTGCTCAAAGCCTACTTGAGCGAGTTCACCATACTCATGGAAGAAAATGAAAGCTGCACAAAGGGCAATGGATCTCAGACCTCCAAGTACCCTCAGTGCATGCAAGACCTCGACATGCGCATGGACGTTGCAGGGGCTAGAGGAGCAGCCGGGCAGCGGGCCAGGGCCAAGGGTAGGCACTCTGTAAACCCTCTAGTCAAGAAGACTGGCGGACACAAGACCCCAAACCACAAGTGCAGTCGTGACAATGACGAGCTGCAGGTAGCGTGTGAGCATTGCAACACAGCATTCCACGAAAGACTCTGTTACAGTTGTATGCAGCCTTGTAACTTTAGGGATCTGTGCCCTGAGAATGGTGGTGGTGGGTAAGAGCCTGTAGCATTAGCTGCAGTAGCAGCACCTCGTGGAGAGGGTGCAGTAGGATGCCGCGGACAGGGCTGTGGACAGGGTCGCAGTCGCATGAATGGGCCCGTCCGTGGTAACGGACAAGGCCGTGGGGCGGGTTTTTCCCACCCCAGAGTGACGTTGGTAAGGACCACTCCGGGGTAACACTGTATTAGGAGTGTGGATACATGTTTTCAGACGGGGATGTTAATAAAAAGGGGTTTTTGACAAGCTCAAGCTTCTCAATTGTTTTCTTCCCTTTTGTTGAACCTCATTCTACACTTGCTGACCGTCATTGTCCACTAACCCTTGCATTCATTGGATGAGATGCATGATCGGACATGCTTAGTGGTGGCGACACCAGCCACTGTGCAAGACTTGTGTAATACAGACATTAAAGCAAACACCCTCAAAGCGATGAGTTCAATCATGTTTTGCTGTACCTTTGGTCGCCGACTTCAACCCAGTCAAATTTAAAGGCTGGAAGGTGCTAGCCAAATGTACACGTGCCCACAAGATGTGGACTTGCGTAAGTGAATCATGGGAGCTGCGGCGTCCGCCATCTAGATTGCGTTCAATCATGTTTCACAAACTCAACTTGCCATCGTTGAGTCTGTTAACTCGGAAGATTGGAGGCAACGTGACGATGCAGTTCAAAGGACACCTAGCTGGTGCTCCTGTGAACGTACTTGCTCACACTGGAGGAGATGACTCCTTTATCAGCCTTGGCTGAACCGAACAGCGAATGGCGCATTTGTCGTCAATGACAATCGTATGGTACCCGTGATTGGTATTTGTAAAGAAAAACTTGTATTCAAAGATACATGCTGAGTGTCAAGTTGAAGGAACTCAACCTTCTTGACCCGTTTGACATGGTGCTAGGCGATATGTGGCTCTGCAAAGACAAGGCTCTAATATACTTTGAATCAAAGAATTTGATCCTTCGAAAAGGATATTGTCGCTTTATGTTTATTCCAAGTACGCAATTGTCGTCGACCCAACTCAAAGTCCATGCCAACTTGTATGCGATGCAAGTCAAGAGACGTATTGGACAAGGTTATCGATACTTCTTGGCTCAGCTACAAAAAGTGGAGGACGAAGTGAAGGAAGACACGCCACAAGAGATGAAATCTTTATTGGTGGAGTTCTTGGATGTATTCTCAGACCAACCAGCTGGGCTTCCACCATAAAGACACATGGGCCACACGATTCTGCTGCAACCGGAGACAAATCCTCCGTTCACACCCATGTATCACCTTAGTCCAGCGGAAAGGCGAGAGGCCGAACGCCAAATAAAAGAGTACCTTGCAAAGGGGTGGATTGATCTATTTAGTTCGCCCTATTGTGCGCCGATCCTTTTTGTGAACAATAAACATGGTGGTTTACACATGTGCGTGGACCATCGTGCGCAAAATAAGTTGACGGTAAAAAATTGATTCCCTTTACTGCGGATTGAGGGCCCGTTTAACCAACTCCAAGGGGTAAAAGTATTCTCATCCTTGGATTTGTCTCAAGGGTGCCATGAAATTCGCATCACGGAAGACGATGTGCCCAAAACTATGTTTCAAATGCACATCGGACATTATCAGTTCTGGGTGTTATGCTTCGGGCTAATGAACGCACCGGCAATCTTTCAAGGAGAAATGAGCCGAACGTTCCCCAAACAACTCGTTCAGTTTGTCCAGGTTTACCTAGAAGACACTTTGGTTTTCTCCAAATCCATGGAAGAGTATATAGATATCTGCGCAAAGTTCTCGCAATCCTTCAGGAACAAAAGTTCTACTCAAGATTGAGAAAGTGCATGTTTGCAAAAGATGAGCTTGAATACCTTGAACACATTGTCAACAAGGGCAGTATCTGTGTCGACCCACGAAAGGTCCAAGTTGTGGTGGACTGGCCACACGTGGAAAATGTTGGTCAGATTCCGTCTTCCTTGGCCTTGCAAAATACTTTTGATGGTTTATGCAAGGGTTTTTGACCCTGGTAGTACCCCTAACCACGCTCACATGAAAAGATGTGCATTGGGAATGAACATCTGATTGCGAGAACGACTTTATCAAAGTCAAAGCACTTCTATCAACAATGCCCGTCCTAGGTCTCCTAGATCCATCGCAACCATGGGAGGATTGATGTGATGCTTTGGTAGTAGGACTCGCAGCTATCCTCATGCGGAACGGTTACCCAGTTGCGTATGAGAGCCGGAAGCTCATCCTCGTAAAAATGCGATACATGACTGGGGATCAAGAGCTCCTTGCAGTACTACATGCTTTCAAGATGTGTTGTTGCTACCACGAGGGTGTCGAAGGGGATGTGACATTTGTGACCGGCCATAAAACATTGGTGTTTTTTCAAATGCAACCAAAGCTGTCAAGACAACAGGCGCGTTAGAGCAAATACTTGAGCCGATTATCATTCACATGAGAGTATCGGCCACGACGTATCACTAAGCCGGCAACCAGTGGAAACCAAAGAAACCTCCAAGGTTGGGGGGTGTTTTTTGGCCATTGCAATAGTAACCATACAAACACCAGAGCCCCCAGCAACCCTGCGGCAACCACCTCAAGAGATTTTCCACTACAATGGTTTTTTCAACAGAATCCGAATGGGATAATGTGTTGATTCTTGGTTTCAAGTCTCTCAAAACCTGGACAAGTATGGATTGGTGGAAGCCGCATGAATCTATTGGCATGGAGAACAAGTTGTTGTGCCAGAATCAGGAGAACTTCGAGCAAAGGTTATTTCCCAATTCCACGACCCGCCGGTCGTAGGTCATGTGGGACCTCAAAAGACCAAACAGGCACTCTCCGACCACTGTTGGTGGATGGGATGGGGTGTTGATGTACGCAAGTATTGCATGACATGCGGCCTATGTCTTTGGAATAAGGCTAGTAACAAGAAGCTTGCTGGACTTCTCCAACAACTTCCCTTCCCTGGAACTCCATGGGAGTGCATGAGCATGGGCTTCATTACTGGTCTTCTGGACACGGTCCGTGGCCACGATACAATACTGGTGGTTGTGGATCTTCTGACGAAGATGACTCAGTTCATTCTTAGAACGACCGATCTGAACGTAGAGGAGACTGCTCGTCTCTTCTTTGAGGGTATCGGAAAGTACCACGGCTTGTTGTTGCGCATCATCTCCGATCGAGAACGAACATTTGCTAGTACGTTCTGGCAAACGATGGACGAATACTTCGGGAGGGAGTCACAAATGTCCACAGCTTTTCACCCTCAAACTAACGGAAAAACAGAGCGTATGGACCACACTATAGAACAAATGCTTCGAATGTACGTGGAATCTGCGATGAATGAAAAGGATGAATTCCTAGCACAGGTGGATTTTGTAGTGAATAACTCAATGAACGAGTCTACACGGTTCACACCGGTTTTTTTAACATTAGTCGGTATTTAGTGGTCCCCCCTTCATTGGTCAATAGTGGAAGTAATGGAGGACAGGTTCCTTCCGCTCAAGCCTTTCTCGAGCGAATAGACTCCTTGTTACAGGAGGTGAAGAGTCACCTTCAAGCTGCTCTGCAACAACAGAAGGCATATGCCGACAAAATTCGCCATGAGGTTTCGTTTGACATAAGTGCAAAAGTGTTAAGAAAAGCATTAAAAGCATTAAGAATCTTTGGTTGATGTCGTCAAGGGCGCAAAAGCTTCTACAGAAGTGGATTGGGCCATTTCCCATCGTTGCACGCATCGGGTCAGTGGCGTACCGATTGCCGCTTCCGCCGAGTATGAAGCTACATGACGTGTTTCAAGTGAGCCTCTTGGCTCTAGACACGGCAGAGGAAACCGTTCAGCCACCACCGTTATTCCTTGCTGCCGATGGCCGATAAGGGGTTGTTTGCCTACTTTAGCACCGAGAGCGTACTCTCCGGTCGCAGGTTATTATGGAATACCTTGTCTATTGGGCCGGGTGTAGACCCAAACATAACTCATGGGACTCCGAATAGCGATTGCCCACAGGGGTGGTCAACGAGTGTTTGAGTAATTTGGCAGCTCGCACAGATCGACACGTCTTAGAGGGCACCACCTAAATGGAGAAAGTGAACAGTATTCATACAGGGCGGCATTAATGGATTGCAACCATAAAAGGTTGGGGACGCCCAACATGGTTGTCGCTCGGACGCTCCAGCCTAAAGGGGGGAGGCCGCTAGCCGTGCTGACCAACAAGCTGTAGCTTAGGTCCAAGTGCCATGCACGTGTTCATGTTTTACTGGTGATTGAAATGATAAAATTTCCTTTCACAATGTTGATGACTCACTAACTGAATATCTTGCTTGTTGTTCATGAACCGAGATGGTTTATAATAAGTGGGAAGGAATGTACCGGGAAGGCCGGTTCGGCCCTCTCTCCTCACTAAAGCGAGGGGTGGTTATGCACCAGCCCTTGCGTCAGCAAGAGCTGGCCAATGGCCAGCACTTTGCTGGCTGCCGGCCAGATGGCTGGCGACCGGCAGGACGGCTGGCGGCCGGCCAAGTGACTGGCCGGCCACCAGCCGGCCAGCCGCCAGCCGACAATCGCGGCCTCAGCCCGATCGGCGACTGAGGGGCCACGTGGGCCTCGAGGATGAGGCTTTGTGACATCGTGCCCTTGCCCCCCTCTCGCCCTTCTTGCAAGCAAGCAAGCAAGGATGAGGGATAGGGGGAGCGAGGGTGAGAGCGAGGAGAGACGAGAGCGCACAAGAAAAGTTGGTGCAAAACCGTCCATCGTGCCTCGCACGTGATGATTTTGCGTCGACGTGACAAAAATGAAACTCGAGTTTGTTTAGGACAAACTACAAGTCTCAAAACCAGAAAACTCGTGCAAACTAACGAGTTTTAGGTAATGCCCCCTCGTTTGGGATCTAAAACAAAGGGGTGAGGTAAAAACGGAATTGGGCCTCCGGAGGCTTGAATTATTCAAGTCTCCCTGCACAGGGTCGTTGATGACGATCGCTCCCAGAGTGACATGGAGGGGAAAATCCCTCAAGCAAGCTCTCAACGTCATTCTCTGAACTCTGACGATGATCTAAGTGCAAGAGCTACGGGTTCCGACCCGTTACACATACACTCCCTCTTTAGTGTGTGTATTGAGTGTGATCTCTTCCATGGGAGTTATTTGCACACATGGCTGCAGTCCTTCAAGAGTGTATCAAAAGAGTGTGATTTTGTCTTATGTAGCCAAGCATTGTTCTCCTGAGGAATGATCCTTGTGCATGTTGCTAGTATATGCGGAATGTCCGCACAGTCACCATACAAAAGCAAACCAAGAATGCGCTCAGTGTGCTTGTTTTTCTCATGTGTCTAAGCGCACCTCATTTGTTTTTCCCTATGTGGCCTAAAAAATATTTTCTTAGGAAGGATCTCAGTGCGTGAGGCTTGTGTATGTGACAAGTGCGCTCACTCACTCACTACGCTATTCTTCTCATGTGTCCAAGTGCACCTAGTGTTTTTTCCTATGTAGCCAAAAATGATACTTTTCCTAGGAAGGTTCCGAGTACGTGGGGCTAGTGTATGTAGCATGTGCGCTCAGTCATCATACAAAATTACACAAAGAACGCACTAAGCATGCAAATTTGTCTTGTATTTCCAAGAACACATATAATTTAATCTTTTGTGGCTAAAAAATTCTATTTTTAGGAAGGACCCCAGTGTGTGGGGCTAGTGTAAGTGGTTGATGTGCTCAGTAACCATAAACAATTACACTAAGAGAGCACTCAGTGTGCTGTTTTTTTCTTGTGTGTCAAATCTCACCTTCAACTATGTCTTGTATGGCTGATGCATTACTTTCTTAGAAGGGAAGTTAACAAGATAAAATTACATCTCATTGTTTCTTGTAAAAATGTGTGTATATCTTTTGTGCTTAGCGCCAAACATTGTGTGGTTGAAACATTATTCGGACGTAAAAAAATTCATACATGAAGATTGATAAACAAATGATGAGCAACAAAGAGTATGTTTTATCTGTTTTTTGTAACCTCTTACGGCTATAATCTTCTCTATGACGTAGACATGTTCAAACATTCTGTTTGTAATATCGCTATTGTAAAAGTTATTAGAGGTCAGGTTTTAGTAAACATGTTCTTCTCATGAAAGAAAAACAAAACAAAACAATGATGCAAAAAATTATCTATTGAAAAAACGAAAAAGTGAGCAAATAAATGTCGCATATTGTAATGGAAGGCAGGGGGTAGCAAGAAAGAGAAGTATCAAAGGAGAAAGAGGGTGATAGAGGGGGATAGAGAAAGGAATAGAGAGAGAGAGA
>SZWC01006070.1:129893-145700 GCA_023375785.1 Penium margaritaceum | reverse complement strand
GTTCTTGTGCCTAGTTCTTGTGCCTGGTCCTTGTGCCTGGTCCTTGTGCCTGGTTCTTGTGCCTGGTTCTTTTGCCTAGTTCTTGTACCTGGTTCTTGTGCCTGGTTCTTGTGCCTGATTCTTGTGCCTGGTTTTTGTGCCTGGTTCTTGTGCCTTGTTCTTGTGCCTGGTTCTTGTGCCTGGTTCTTGTGCCTGGATCTTGTGTCTGGTTCTTGTCCCTGGTTCTTGTGCCTGGTTCTTGTTCCTGGTTCTTGTGCTTAGTCCTTGTGCCTGATTCTTTTGATTGGTTCTTGTGCCTGGTTCTTGTGCATGGTTCTTGTGCCTGGTCCTTGTGCCTGGTTTTTGTGCCTGGTTCTTGTGCCTTGTTCTTGTGCCTGGTTCTTGTGCCTGGTTCTTGTGCCTGGTTCTTGTGCCTGGTTTTTTTGCCTTGTTCTTGCGCCTGGTTCTTGTGCCTTGTTCTTGTGCCTGGTTCGTGTGCCTGGTTATTGTGCCTGGTTCTAGGGCTTGGTTCTGGTGCCTGGTTCTTGTGCCTGGTTCTTTTCCCTAGTTCTTGTACCTGGTTCTTGTGCCTGGTTCTTGTGGCTGGTTCTCGTGCCTGGTTCTTGTGCCTGGTTCTTGCGCCTGGTTCTTGTGCCTGGATCTTGTGCTTGGTTCTTGTGCCTGGTTCTGGTGCCTGGTTCTTGTGCCTGGTTCTTTTCCCTAGTTCTTGTACCTGGTTCTTGTGCCTGGTTCTTGTGGCTGGTTCTCGTGCCTGGTTCTTGTGCCTGGTTCTTGCGCCTGGTTCTTGTGCCTGGATCTTGTGCTTGGTTCTTGTGCCTGGTTCTGGTGCCTGGTTCTTGTGCCTGGTTCTTTTCCCTAGTTCTTGTACCTGGTTCTTGTGCCTGGTTCTTGTGGCTGGTTCTCGTGCCTGGTTCTTGTGCCTGGTTCTTGCGCCTGGTTCTTGTGCCTGGATCTTGTGCTTGGTTCTTGTGCCTGGTTCTGGTGCCTGGTTCTTGTGCCTGGTTCTTTTCCCTAGTTCTTGTACCTGGTTCTTGTGCCTGGTTCTTGTGGCTGGTTCTCGTGCCTGGTTCTTGTGCCTGGTTCTTGCGCCTGGTTCTTGTGCCTGGATCTTGTGCTTGGTTCTTGTGCCTGGTTCTGGTGCCTGGTTCTTGTGCCTGGTTCTTTTCCCTAGTTCTTGTACCTGGTTCTTGTGCCTGGTTCTTGTGGCTGGTTCTCGTGCCTGGTTCTTGTGCCTGGTTCTTGCGCCTGGTTCTTGTGCCTGGATCTTGTGCTTGGTTCTTGTGCCTGGTTCTGGTGCCTGGTTCTTGTGCCTGGTTCTTTTCCCTAGTTCTTGTACCTGGTTCTTGTGCCTGGTTCTTGTGGCTGGTTCTCGTGCCTGGTTCTTGTGCCTGGTTCTTGCGCCTGGTTCTTGTGCCTGGATCTTGTGCTTGGTTCTTGTGCCTGGTTCTGGTGCCTGGTTCTTGTGCCTGGTTCTTTTCCCTAGTTCTTGTACCTGGTTCTTGTGCCTGGTTCTTGTGGCTGGTTCTCGTGCCTGGTTCTTGTGCCTGGTTCTTGCGCCTGGTTCTTGTGCCTGGATCTTGTGCTTGGTTCTTGTGCCTGGTTCTGGTGCCTGGTTCTTGTGCCTGGTTCTTTTCCCTAGTTCTTGTACCTGGTTCTTGTGCCTGGTTCTTGTGGCTGGTTCTCGTGCCTGGTTCTTGTGCCTGGTTCTTGCGCCTGGTTCTTGTGCCTGGATCTTGTGCTTGGTTCTTGTGCCTGGTTCTGGTGCCTGGTTCTTGTGCCTGGTTCTTTTCCCTAGTTCTTGTACCTGGTTCTTGTGCCTGGTTCTTGTGGCTGGTTCTCGTGCCTGGTTCTTGTGCCTGGTTCTTGCGCCTGGTTCTTGTGCCTGGATCTTGTGCTTGGTTCTTGTGCCTGGTTCTGGTGCCTGGTTCTTGTGCCTGGTTCTTTTCCCTAGTTCTTGTACCTGGTTCTTGTGCCTGGTTCTTGTGGCTGGTTCTCGTGCCTGGTTCTTGTGCCTGGTTCTTGCGCCTGGTTCTTGTGCCTGGATCTTGTGCTTGGTTCTTGTGCCTGGTTCTGGTGCCTGGTTCTTGTGCCTGGTTCTTTTCCCTAGTTCTTGTACCTGGTTCTTGTGCCTGGTTCTTGTGGCTGGTTCTCGTGCCTGGTTCTTGTGCCTGGTTCTTGCGCCTGGTTCTTGTGCCTGGATCTTGTGCTTGGTTCTTGTGCCTGGTTCTGGTGCCTGGTTCTTGTGCCTGGTTCTTTTCCCTAGTTCTTGTACCTGGTTCTTGTGCCTGGTTCTTGTGGCTGGTTCTCGTGCCTGGTTCTTGTGCCTGGTTCTTGCGCCTGGTTCTTGTGCCTGGATCTTGTGCTTGGTTCTTGTGCCTGGTTCTGGTGCCTGGTTCTTGTGCCTGGTTCTTTTCCCTAGTTCTTGTACCTGGTTCTTGTGCCTGGTTCTTGTGGCTGGTTCTCGTGCCTGGTTCTTGTGCCTGGTTCTTGCGCCTGGTTCTTGTGCCTGGATCTTGTGCTTGGTTCTTGTGCCTGGTTCTGGTGCCTGGTTCTTGTGCCTGGTTCTTTTCCCTAGTTCTTGTACCTGGTTCTTGTGCCTGGTTCTTGTGGCTGGTTCTCGTGCCTGGTTCTTGTGCCTGGTTCTTGCGCCTGGTTCTTGTGCCTGGATCTTGTGCTTGGTTCTTGTGCCTGGTTCTGGTGCCTGGTTCTTGTGCCTGGTTCTTTTCCCTAGTTCTTGTACCTGGTTCTTGTGCCTGGTTCTTGTGGCTGGTTCTCGTGCCTGGTTCTTGTGCCTGGTTCTTGCGCCTGGTTCTTGTGCCTGGATCTTGTGCTTGGTTCTTGTGCCTGGTTCTGGTGCCTGGTTCTTGTGCCTGGTTCTTTTCCCTAGTTCTTGTACCTGGTTCTTGTGCCTGGTTCTTGTGGCTGGTTCTCGTGCCTGGTTCTTGTGCCTGGTTCTTGCGCCTGGTTCTTGTGCCTGGATCTTGTGCTTGGTTCTTGTGCCTGGTTCTGGTGCCTGGTTCTTGTGCCTGGTTCTTTTCCCTAGTTCTTGTACCTGGTTCTTGTGCCTGGTTCTTGTGGCTGGTTCTCGTGCCTGGTTCTTGTGCCTGGTTCTTGCGCCTGGTTCTTGTGCCTGGATCTTGTGCTTGGTTCTTGTGCCTGGTTCTGGTGCCTGGTTCTTGTGCCTGGTTCTTTTCCCTAGTTCTTGTACCTGGTTCTTGTGCCTGGTTCTTGTGGCTGGTTCTCGTGCCTGGTTCTTGTGCCTGGTTCTTGCGCCTGGTTCTTGTGCCTGGATCTTGTGCTTGGTTCTTGTGCCTGGTTCTGGTGCCTGGTTCTTGTGCCTGGTTCTTTTCCCTAGTTCTTGTACCTGGTTCTTGTGCCTGGTTCTTGTGGCTGGTTCTCGTGCCTGGTTCTTGTGCCTGGTTCTTGCGCCTGGTTCTTGTGCCTGGATCTTGTGCTTGGTTCTTGTGCCTGGTTCTGGTGCCTGGTTCTTGTGCCTGGTTCTTTTCCCTAGTTCTTGTACCTGGTTCTTGTGCCTGGTTCTTGTGGCTGGTTCTCGTGCCTGGTTCTTGTGCCTGGTTCTTGCGCCTGGTTCTTGTGCCTGGATCTTGTGCTTGGTTCTTGTGCCTGGTTCTGGTGCCTGGTTCTTGTGCCTGGTTCTTTTCCCTAGTTCTTGTACCTGGTTCTTGTGCCTGGTTCTTGTGCCTGATTCTTGTGCCTGGTTCTTGTGCGTGGTTCTTGTACCTTGTTCTTGTGCCTGGTTCTTGTGCCTGGTTCTTGTGCCTGGATCTTGTGCCTGGTTCTTGTGCCTGGTTCTTGTTCCTGGTTCTTGTGCCTAGTCCTTGTGCCTGATTCTTGTGCCTGGTTCTTGTGCCTGGTTCTTGTGCATGGTTCTTGTGCCTGGTCCTTCTGCCTGGTTTTTGTGCCTCGTTCTTGTGCCTTGTTCTTGTGCCTGGTTCTTGTGCCTGGTTCTTGTGCCTGGTTCTTGTGCCTGGTTCTTTTGCCTTGTTCTTGCACCTGGTTCTTGTGCCTTGTTCTTGTGCCTGGTTCTTGTGCCTTGTTATTGTGCCTGGTTCTAGTGCCTGGTTCTTGTCCCTGGTTTTTGTGTCAGGTTCTTGTGCCTGGTTCTTATGCCTGGTTCTTGTGCATGGTTCTTGTGCCTAGTCCTTGTGCCTGGTTTTTGTGCCTGGTTCTTGTGCCTTGTTCTTGTGCCTGGTTCTTGTGCCTGGTTCTTGTGCCTGGTTCTTGTGCCTGGTTCTTGTGCCTGGTTCTTGTGCCGCCTGGTGTTTGTGCCTGGTCCTTCTGCCTGGTCCTTGTGCCTAGTTTTTGTGCCTGGTCCTTCTGCCTGGTCCTTGTGCCTAGTTTTTGTGCCTGGTCCTTCTGCCTGGTCCTTGTGCCTAGTTTTTGTGCCTGGTCCTTCTGCCTGGTCCTTGTGCCTAGTTTTTGTGCCTGGTCCTTCTGCCTGGTCCTTGTGCCTAGTTTTTGTGCCTGGTCCTTCTGCCTGGTCCTTGTGCCTAGTTTTTGTGCCTGGTCCTTCTGCCTGGTCCTTGTGCCTAGTTTTTGTGCCTGGTCCTTCTGCCTGGTCCTTGTGCCTAGTTTTTGTGCCTGGTCCTTCTGCCTGGTCCTTGTGCCTAGTTTTTGTGCCTGGTCCTTCTGCCTGGTCCTTGTGCCTAGTTTTTGTGCCTGGTCCTTCTGCCTGGTCCTTGTGCCTAGTTTTTGTGCCTGGTCCTTCTGCCTGGTCCTTGTGCCTAGTTTTTGTGCCTGGTCCTTCTGCCTGGTCCTTGTGCCTAGTTTTTGTGCCTGGTCCTTCTGCCTGGTCCTTGTGCCTAGTTTTTGTGCCTGGTCCTTCTGCCTGGTCCTTGTGCCTAGTTTTTGTGCCTGGTCCTTCTGCCTGGTCCTTGTGCCTAGTTTTTGTGCCTGGTCCTTCTGCCTGGTCCTTGTGCCTAGTTTTTGTGCCTGGTCCTTCTGCCTGGTCCTTGTGCCTAGTTTTTGTGCCTGGTCCTTCTGCCTGGTCCTTGTGCCTAGTTTTTGTGCCTGGTCCTTCTGCCTGGTCCTTGTGCCTAGTTTTTGTGCCTGGTCCTTCTGCCTGGTCCTTGTGCCTAGTTTTTGTGCCTGGTCCTTCTGCCTGGTCCTTGTGCCTAGTTTTTGTGCCTGGTCCTTCTGCCTGGTCCTTGTGCCTAGTTTTTGTGCCTGGTCCTTCTGCCTGGTCCTTGTGCCTAGTTTTTGTGCCTGGTCCTTCTGCCTGGTCCTTGTGCCTAGTTTTTGTGCCTGGTCCTTCTGCCTGGTCCTTGTGCCTAGTTTTTGTGCCTGGTCCTTCTGCCTGGTCCTTGTGCCTAGTTTTTGTGCCTGGTCCTTCTGCCTGGTCCTTGTGCCTAGTTTTTGTGCCTGGTCCTTCTGCCTGGTCCTTGTGCCTAGTTTTTGTGCCTGGTCCTTCTGCCTGGTCCTTGTGCCTAGTTTTTGTGCCTGGTCCTTCTGCCTGGTCCTTGTGCCTAGTTTTTGTGCCTGGTCCTTCTGCCTGGTCCTTGTGCCTAGTTTTTGTGCCTGGTCCTTCTGCCTGGTCCTTGTGCCTAGTTTTTGTGCCTGGTCCTTCTGCCTGGTCCTTGTGCCTAGTTTTTGTGCCTGGTCCTTCTGCCTGGTCCTTGTGCCTAGTTTTTGTGCCTGGTCCTTCTGCCTGGTCCTTGTGCCTAGTTTTTGTGCCTGGTCCTTCTGCCTGGTCCTTGTGCCTAGTTTTTGTGCCTGGTCCTTCTGCCTGGTCCTTGTGCCTAGTTTTTGTGCCTGGTCCTTCTGCCTGGTCCTTGTGCCTAGTTTTTGTGCCTGGTCCTTCTGCCTGGTCCTTGTGCCTAGTTTTTGTGCCTGGTCCTTCTGCCTGGTCCTTGTGCCTAGTTTTTGTGCCTGGTCCTTCTGCCTGGTCCTTGTGCCTAGTTTTTGTGCCTGGTCCTTCTGCCTGGTCCTTGTGCCTAGTTTTTGTGCCTGGTCCTTCTGCCTGGTCCTTGTGCCTAGTTTTTGTGCCTGGTCCTTCTGCCTGGTCCTTGTGCCTAGTTTTTGTGCCTGGTCCTTCTGCCTGGTCCTTGTGCCTAGTTTTTGTGCCTGGTCCTTCTGCCTGGTCCTTGTGCCTAGTTTTTGTGCCTGGTCCTTCTGCCTGGTCCTTGTGCCTAGTTTTTGTGCCTGGTCCTTCTGCCTGGTCCTTGTGCCTAGTTTTTGTGCCTGGTCCTTCTGCCTGGTCCTTGTGCCTAGTTTTTGTGCCTGGTCCTTCTGCCTGGTCCTTGTGCCTAGTTTTTGTGCCTGGTCCTTCTGCCTGGTCCTTGTGCCTAGTTTTTGTGCCTGGTCCTTCTGCCTGGTCCTTGTGCCTAGTTTTTGTGCCTGGTCCTTCTGCCTGGTCCTTGTGCCTAGTTTTTGTGCCTGGTCCTTCTGCCTGGTCCTTGTGCCTAGTTTTTGTGCCTGGTCCTTCTGCCTGGTCCTTGTGCCTAGTTTTTGTGCCTGGTCCTTCTGCCTGGTCCTTGTGCCTAGTTTTTGTGCCTGGTCCTTCTGCCTGGTCCTTGTGCCTAGTTTTTGTGCCTGGTCCTTCTGCCTGGTCCTTGTGCCTAGTTTTTGTGCCTGGTCCTTCTGCCTGGTCCTTGTGCCTAGTTTTTGTGCCTGGTCCTTCTGCCTGGTCCTTGTGCCTAGTTTTTGTGCCTGGTCCTTCTGCCTGGTCCTTGTGCCTAGTTTTTGTGCCTGGTCCTTCTGCCTGGTCCTTGTGCCTAGTTTTTGTGCCTGGTCCTTCTGCCTGGTCCTTGTGCCTAGTTTTTGTGCCTGGTCCTTCTGCCTGGTCCTTGTGCCTAGTTTTTGTGCCTGGTCCTTCTGCCTGGTCCTTGTGCCTAGTTTTTGTGCCTGGTCCTTCTGCCTGGTCCTTGTGCCTAGTTTTTGTGCCTGGTCCTTCTGCCTGGTCCTTGTGCCTAGTTTTTGTGCCTGGTCCTTCTGCCTGGTCCTTGTGCCTAGTTTTTGTGCCTGGTCCTTCTGCCTGGTCCTTGTGCCTAGTTTTTGTGCCTGGTCCTTCTGCCTGGTCCTTGTGCCTAGTTTTTGTGCCTGGTCCTTCTGCCTGGTCCTTGTGCCTAGTTTTTGTGCCTGGTCCTTCTGCCTGGTCCTTGTGCCTAGTTTTTGTGCCTGGTCCTTCTGCCTGGTCCTTGTGCCTAGTTTTTGTGCCTGGTCCTTCTGCCTGGTCCTTGTGCCTAGTTTTTGTGCCTGGTCCTTCTGCCTGGTCCTTGTGCCTAGTTTTTGTGCCTGGTCCTTCTGCCTGGTCCTTGTGCCTAGTTTTTGTGCCTGGTCCTTCTGCCTGGTCCTTGTGCCTAGTTTTTGTGCCTGGTCCTTCTGCCTGGTCCTTGTGCCTAGTTTTTGTGCCTGGTCCTTCTGCCTGGTCCTTGTGCCTAGTTTTTGTGCCTGGTCCTTCTGCCTGGTCCTTGTGCCTAGTTTTTGTGCCTGGTCCTTCTGCCTGGTCCTTGTGCCTAGTTTTTGTGCCTGGTCCTTCTGCCTGGTCCTTGTGCCTAGTTTTTGTGCCTGGTCCTTCTGCCTGGTCCTTGTGCCTAGTTTTTGTGCCTGGTCCTTCTGCCTGGTCCTTGTGCCTAGTTTTTGTGCCTGGTCCTTCTGCCTGGTCCTTGTGCCTAGTTTTTGTGCCTGGTCCTTCTGCCTGGTCCTTGTGCCTAGTTTTTGTGCCTGGTCCTTCTGCCTGGTCCTTGTGCCTAGTTTTTGTGCCTGGTCCTTCTGCCTGGTCCTTGTGCCTAGTTTTTGTGCCTGGTCCTTCTGCCTGGTCCTTGTGCCTAGTTTTTGTGCCTGGTCCTTCTGCCTGGTCCTTGTGCCTAGTTTTTGTGCCTGGTCCTTCTGCCTGGTCCTTGTGCCTGGTGCTTGTGCCTGATACGTGTGCCTGGTACTTGTGGCTTTTTCTGGTGCGTGATACTTTTGCCTGAAAACATTGCTTCATACGTATGTCTAATACTTGGGCCTTATATTTGTGCCTGGGGCTTTTGCCTTATACTTGTGCCTCATACTTTTGCCTGATACTTGTGTCTGATGCTTGAGCTGGATACATGTGCCTGATTCTTGTGCTTGATATGTCTGCCTGATACTTTTGCTGATTACTTGTGCCTGATTCTTTTGCCTGATACGCACGACTGATACTTGTGCCTGGCACGTGTTCCTGATACTACTGTTTGATAGTAGTGCCTGATTCTTGCGCCTGATGATTGCACCCCATACATGTGCCTCATGCTTGTGCCTGAAACTCATGCCCGGTACTTGTGCATGAGACGTGTTCCTGATATTTGTGCCTCATGTTTGCGCCTTATACTTGTGTCTCATGCTTGTGCTTGCTACCTGTGCCTGTTACTTGTTAAATTTGAGCCTTTTCATTGTGCCTTATACTTGTCACAGATACTTGTGCCCAATACTTGTGCCTTACTTTTGAAAAAGACACCTTATGCGCGTGCCTAATACGTGTGTCTGATACTTGTGCCTGGTACTTGTGCCGGATACTTTTGCCTAATACTTGTGTCTGATACATGTTCCGCATACATGTGCCTCATGCTTGTGCCTGATTGTTGTGCCTGATTGTTGTGCCTGATTGTTGTGCCTGATTGTTGTGCCTGATTGTTGTGCCTGATTGTTGTGCCTGATTCTTGCACCTGATGATTGCACCTTATAGATGTGCCTCATGCTTGTGCCTGAAACGTTTGCCCGGTACTTGTGCATGACACGTGTTCCTGATACTTGTGCCTCATGTTTGTGCCTTATACTTGTGCCCGGTACAGTTGCCTATTCCTTGTGCCTGAGACATGTGCCTCATGCTTGTGCCCGATACGTGCGCCAGATACATGAGCCTGATGTCTGTGCCTGTTACTTCTGCCTGATAGTTATGCCTCATACATGTGCCCCATACTTGTGCCTGATACATGTGCCTCGTGCTTGTGCCTGATGTTTGTGCCTGACACTTTTGTGTGATATTTGTGCGTGAAATTGGTTCCCGATACCTGTGCTTGAGAATTGTGCCTGGTAACTGTGCCTAACACTTGCACCTGATATTTGTGTCTGATATTTGTGCCTGGTATTTGTGCCTTATACTTGTACCATGTACTTGTTCCTGATATTTGTGCCTCAATTTTGTGCACGATACTTTTGAATGAAACTTTTGCCTGATATTTTTGCCTGATACTTGTGCTTTACACTTGTGCCTTATAGTTGTCTTATACTAGAGCCTGATATCTGTTCCTGATGCTTCTGCCTGATGTTTGTGGCTAATCCTTATGCCTGAAACTTGTGCCTGATACTTGTGCTTTACACTTGTGCCTTATAGTTGTCTTATACTAGAGCCTGATATCTGTTCCTGATGCTTCTGCCTGATGTTTGTGGCTAATCCTTATGCCTGAAACTTGTGCCTGATACATGTGTCTGATGTTTGTGCCTGAGATTTGTGCCAGATAATTGTACCTAGTACTTGTGCATGATGCTTGTGTCTCTCACTTGTGCCTGATGCTAGTGCCTGATACTTGTGCCTGATACATGTGTCTGATGTTTGTGCCTGAGATTTGTGCCAGATAATTGTACCTAGTACTTGTGCATGATGCTTGTGTCTCTCACTTGTGCCTGATGCTAGTGCCTGATACTTGTGCCTGAAGCTTGCGCCCGATTCTTGTGCCTGATACTTTTGCCTCATATTTTTGCCTGGTACTTGTGCTTTATACCTGTTTCTGATGCTTGTCCCTGATACATGTGCCTCATGCTTGTGCATGAAACTTGTGCCTGTTACTTGTGCATGATATTTGTGCCTTACACTGTGCCTTGTCCTTGTGCACAACACTTGTGCCGGATACTTGTGCCTGGAATTTGTGCCTTTTACTTGAGCCTGATGCTTGTGCCTGAAACTTGTGCCTAATATGTGTGCCTTGTGCTTGTGCCGGATACTTTTTCCTAATACTTGTGCGTGGTACTTTTGCTTGGAACTTGTGCCTGATACTTGTGCCTTATACTTGTGCCTTTGACTTATGCCTGATACTTGTGCCTCACATTTGTGTCTGATGCTTGTGTCCTACAATTGTGCCGATACTAGTGATTGATATTTGTGCCTGATGCTTGAGTCTGATGCTTGTGCCTGAAACTTGTGTCTGAAACTTGTTCTTGATACCTTTGCCTGATACTTGTGCCCGACATATGTGCCTCATGTATGTGCATGATACTTGTGCCTGATATATGTGCCTTATACCCTTGCCGAATGCTTGTGTCTGATGCTTGTGTCTGGTACATGTGCCTTGTAATTGTGCTTGATACTTGTGCCTGACAGTTGTGCCAGATGCGTGTGCCTTATACTTGTGCCGAAAACTTGTACTTGATACTTGTGTCCGATACTTGTGCCTCATCCTTGTGCCGGATACTTGTGCATGATATTTGTGCCTGATACCTGTTCCTGATACTTGTGCTTGATACATGTGCCTCATTCTTGGTCCTGATACGTGTGCCAGATACTTGTGCCTAATACATGTGCCACATGCCTGTGCCTGATTCTTGTGCCTGACATTTGTGCCTTATAATCGTGGCAGATGCTTATGCCTGACATTTTTGCCTGATGCATTTGTCCGATGAACGTGCCTGATACTTTTTTCTGATACGTGTGCCCTGTACTTGTGCCGGATACTTGTGCCTAATGATTGTGCCTGATATTTTTGCCCCATACTTGTGCCTGATACTTGTGCCTGATTCTTGCGCCTAATTTTTATGCCTGATATGTCTGCCTGATACTTGTGCTTAGTATTTATGCACGGTAATTTTGTCTGATACCTGTTCCTGATACTTGTGCCTGGTACTTGTGCCTGATACATGTTCCTGGTACATTTGGCTGATACTTGTGCTTGATACCTGTACCTGATATTTGTGCTGGAAGCTTGTACTTGTGCCTGATCCTTTTGTATGATTGTTGTGCCTGATACTTGTGCCAGACTTGTGTGTGATATTTAACCTTTTTTTTCTTGCGTGATAATTTTTTCTTGTATTTGTTCCCAATACTTGTGCCTGATAATAGTGCGTAATTTTAGTTCCTTATAGTTGTGCACGATACTCGTCCTGCTACCTGTTCCTCATACTTGTGCCTAAAACGTGTGCCTTACACTTGTGCCTGGTACTTGTACCTGAGACTTATGCCTGATTTTTTTTTCCTGATACTTGTGCCTTACATTTTTGCCTGATAATTGTGACTAGTATTTATGCCTGGTACTTGTGCTTGATACTTGTGCCTGATACTTGTGCCTCACATTTCTGCCCGATATATACATGTTTTTGTCCCTTTGTGCATACATTTGAATACCGTATAGGAAACTGTGCAAAATCTTTTCAATGTGCGAAATCGCATTCAATCTGTGACCGACGTTGTGCATATCGGTTGAGCAACCTCAATCTCTTGCATCTTCCATTTCCTCTCACATGAATGAAATGAATTCCAGATAGGATTTTTGCATGAGCCAGACAAGAATGTAGCCAGACAAGAATGTAGCCAGACAAGAAAGTAGCCAGACAATAATGTAGCCAGACAAGAATGTAGCCAGACAAGAATGTAGCGAGACAAGAATGTAGCCAGACAATAATGTAGCCAGACAATAATGTAGCCAGACAAGAAAGTAGCCAGACAAGAATGTAGCCAGACAATAATGTAGCCAGACAAGAATGTAGCGAGACAAGAATGTAGCCAGACAAGAATGTAGCTAGACAATAATGTAGCCAGACAATAAAGTAGCCAGACAAGAATGTAGCCAGACAATAATGTAGCCAGACAAGAATGTAGCGAGACAAGAATGTAGCCAGACAAGAATGTAGCGAGACAAGAATGTAGCCAGACAATAATGTAGCCAGACAAGAAAGTAGCCAGACAAGAATGTAGCCAGACAATAATGTAGCCAGACAAGAATGTAGCGAGACAAGAATGTAGCCAGACAAGAATGTAGCCAGACAANTTCCCAATACTTGTGCCTGATAATAGTGCGTAATTTTAGTTCCTTATAGTTGTGCACGATACTCGTCCTGCTACCTGTTCCTCATACTTGTGCCTAAAACGTGTGCCTTACACTTGTGCCTGGTACTTGTACCTGAGACTTATGCCTGATTTTTTTTTCCTGATACTTGTGCCTTACATTTTTGCCTGATAATTGTGACTAGTATTTATGCCTGGTACTTGTCCTTGATACTTGTGCCTGATACTTGTGCCTCACATTTCTGCCCGATATATACATGTTTTTGTCCCTTTGTGCATACATTTGAATACCGTAGAGGAAACTGTGCAAAATCTTTTCAATGTGCGAAATCGCATTCAATCTGTGACCGACGTTGTGCATATCGGTTGAGCAACCTCCATCTCTTGCATCTTCCATTTCCTCTCACATGAATGAAATGAATTCCAGATAGGATTTTTGCATGAGCCAGACAAGAATGTAGCCAGACAAGAATGTAGCCAGACAAGAAGGTAGCCAGACAAGAAGGTAGCCAGACAATAATGTAGCCAGACAATAATGTAGCCAGACAAGAATGTAGCTAGACAAGAATGTAGCCAGACAAGAATGTAGCCAGACAAGAATGTAGCCAGACAAGAATGTAGCCAGACAAGAATGTAGCCAGACAAGAATGTAGCCAGACAAGAATGTAGCCAGACAAGAATGTAGCCAGACAAGAATGTNCCCAAATTTCTCCATCAATGACAGCTTACAATCTCGCCTGTGATTTTCATGAAATTCATCAGCCCAATGGCCTCACTTGAAATATTTCCATGAAATTTGTGCTTCGGCAATTGGATCTTGTTCAGCTGCGCCACTGTTGAGCATGTATCGGACCGTCCCGTTGGTAAGGTCTTGCAATCCGCACGTTCCTCTTGATCTACGGTTGGGTGACACATCCAACCGTAGATCGAGCAGCAGGGAGTGGGGGCAAGTTGTCCTAACGCCCAGGTTGAGTTTGCAAATTCAAATGTATGTGCTTCATACCAACTTCCTGGGGTATGAATACCCCAGGAAGTTGAGCCTGGTTTGTCGGGATGTTTCGATCCATTTCATGCTTCAACGGTAGGATCTTGTCCCAAAATACAGTCAGGACTCCCTATCTTTGAGTGCATGGCTTTGTGGTCACAATAGAACCTGGAATTTCTTTTTCAACTAGTTTTCATTATTTGTTGATAGTTCCTCCTTGCATTTAATCTAAGCACAAATGTGACATAATACTTTGCGAAGTTTGCGGGTGTTCCAGAGTTTGTAACCACAGTTCTTTTTCAATCTTGTGCTGTTGGCACAAACTCTGGAGTTTTAACGCAGAATCAAAGGAAGCATGCTGAAAAGAAAAATATGTGTTGTAGCCAATCGCATCAGCGATACCAACACTCTTGCTCACACGGAGTATAGTCCACCACTGATCTGATTGGTGCCGTGCCACTCGGGAACCACAACGGGTTCAAACCTTCTGTCAGGCTTGTTTGGAAATCCTTAGGCCCTGAACCGACGCACTGATTTTGATTTTGACTCTAGGGTTTCCGTGTTTTCCCTCTCGAACTTTGATTTTTGGATGATTCTTTGATCAGGAGAGAACTGGTTCGAATCAGCGCGATATCGAGTGGGACTCCTCCAAACTCGCGGGTAAAGCACTCCGAGATGGACGGACACAGTTCCTGATTTTTCGGGTGAGCGTCGAGCGGCGTTTCTGCCCCGGTGTGTCGACTTCAGCAGCCGACTCGCACACCCAGCGGCTGGTACGCAGCCGGCAATTTTTGTCGTGCCGTCTGCAAGAAGAAAGCGTCGATTCGACCGTAGATGTCGCTCCAGATTTCGTAAATCGAAGTCCTAAATCACGTTTTACAATAGAATCAACATCACAGGCATTTTGTCTGATTCTAGTTATTTCCGTCGATAGGACGTTACCCAGATTGTGGAGGCGATGCCACATAAGCAAAAATCACCTCCAAAACATAAGAAATTGGCGGGTCGCATTTGATTCTTCGATTTTTTTCGCCACTCTTTTTGGCGGATTCGGCAACGGTTGTGGGCTCTCGCGGACGACTTCGTCGCGCCGCGTCCCGCCCCCGACACATAGAATCAAAATCAAAATCAGAGCGTCGGTTCAAGGCCTTAGATGGAGGGTTGGAAAGAGCGGTAAAGGTGAATGGAGGGAGGGAGGGAGTGAGGGAGGGATGAAGAAAGTAAGAGGAGGAACAAGAGAAAGGGGGAGCTGGAGAGGAGGATAGAGAGAGAGTGCCCTTTCCCCACCTGTCTTAGAGGGAGCGGGGAGTATGGAGTTCCAAACGAGACCGACAGAACGGGTAAATAGGTTGTGGTTCACCAGAGACGGTGCATCGATCCGATCAGCATTCGACTGATTGTCCGATCAGTCGATTGCTGATCGGATCGATGCACCGTGCAAGCGAGAGTGTCGGTATCTCCAGTATGTTTGGCTAGAATGTCAATAAGCTTCCTTTTGATTGTCCGTTGAACTCCAGCGTTTGTGCCACAAGAGTCAAATTAGATTTAACTGCGGTTACAAACTGTCGAGCACCCCCAAAAGTTGCAAAGTGTGATGTCGCATTTCTACTGAAACTGAAATGCAAGGCGGAACGATCACCGAATTATGAAATGAACTTGAAAACAAAATGCATGTTTCTTTTGTGACCACAAAACCACGCGCTCAAAGGAAGGGAGTCCTGACCGTACTGTTTTGCAAAGGGCCCACCATTGGAGGCCTGAAACGATGGGATGTATTGGAAGATCCCGACCAATCAGGCTCGACTTTGTGGGGTACGAGGCAAATACATTTCGATTCCCAAACTCAAGCCTGGGCGCTAGGACCACTTTCCCCCCACTCCCTGCTGATGTGGGACACCCAACCGTAGATCGAGAGGAACGTGCGGATTGCAAGCCCTTGCTAATGCAGCAAATTGCCGACGTGGACACTGAAGAAGTGCTCTATCGGCACGGGCACAGCCAAAGACAAGCAGAATGTCCGCACATCCAATGGCGTGCGAACAAGGCCCCGACATGGTCGCAGATATGAGCGGCGTCGCCATCGCAGCATGCACGCACCCCATCTCTGTCAGTCTGCCCTCTGCTTCAAGCGTGGAAGTCCGAAGAAAAGATCCGCTGCTTCAGTCGTGGGCTGCTTGTGGATTTATCAAAAGAATGATAAAGCGAGAAAAACACGTGTGGGTTGTGTTTTTTGCTTGTTCGAAATGACAATCTGTCGATAGCAACTGCCATCAGTTTGTGCAGACTGAGAGGATAGTTATCGTGGCGAGCCGCGATCAAGCCCGCACTCGGTTTGTCACAACCCGACATGATTTTTTTTTAATTATTTATTTTAGGTTTTTATAGATGGTCCGGGCACCTGTCATGATAACTATCGGTGTCAATTACTTGTGAGAGACTCGTTTGGAATTCCTTGGTGGGGAAGAATGTAATGAGAGGGAATAGATGAGGGTAACTTGGAGGAGAGAGGGGCACCAAACGAGAGCACAGCTCAGGAATATCTCTCATTTGGAGACCCTTACATCAGCGCGAGAGCCTACTTCGCATATTGCCTGAGTAGGCTTATCGGGAACGGCAATGCAAACGAGAGTGGGACTTTATGGAGGGGCTCCAAACAAGTTTGCGACTCGTGATATACTTGTTTTTGGACTCCCTTAGATGCATACAGGATACGATGGATAGAAGAAGCAAGGAAGAACGTGAGTGCAAATGACAGGAAGAGTGGGGGAGAGGGGAAAGAGTACAGAGGAACAGTGGTAAAGACGGAGCGGGAGAGGGGAGGAAGGGAGGGAGGGAGGGAAGGGGG
>SZWC01006070.1:106601-129721 GCA_023375785.1 Penium margaritaceum | reverse complement strand
CAGTTCCTTTTCTCCTCCCATACCACCCCCCCCTCAGTTCCTTTTCTCCTCCCACCCCTACCTCTACTCCCGCAACGAGCTCTCCACAGAGTTCATACTGAGCGAAATGATTTCTGTGCCCCTTGACTGGTGTGAGGCACACCAGTCGCCGTGAAATTCATCGTGTGACTTCCATGACCTTTCCTTCTTCCGTGAAATATGTTACTTGTCTTCAGCCACTCATGATGATGCGCAGAACTCCTCCGACCATGACTTTTCTCGCAGCTCCTTTTTTGCGTCTACCTCTGGAGTAAGCATCTGCAAACGAGTGTTTTTTTCGTGGCGCGCACGTACTTGCTGCCTCAAATTGCATGTAGAGTTTGCCCCGATCTGCCCGCGCACCCTTGCCGGCAGAAACCTGTGCCCCAATGACGGGCGACGCGAGGATTGAGTAAGCATCAAAGTAAGCGCCTCGGATTTGACACTCGTTTGCAGATGCTTACTCTGGAGGACGCCACCTTCTGGCGGGCCTTCGCTATGTAGCCACCTGCGATTCGCTCGCGCGCCTCGCCACCGGGGCAACGAGGCGCGCAATTGGTGCTGCCAGCAACTTGCCGGGGCGCCGCTCAGAGCGGGTCCTTCCTCTTGATAGGTGGCTACGGCCCGCCAGTGCCAGCGGCTGCAATCTCCGCCTCGGCCTCTGCCTTGAACTTCGCCGCCTCGGATTCGGCCTTCGATCTGGCCGCCTTGGCGTCGGCCGTTAACTTGGTTTTCTCGACATAGGATCTGGACCTGGCTGTCCCGCTCTTAGATTCCTCCACGATCGCGCCGTCGATGATAATCGCCGCATCGGCATCGGCCTCAGGTTTAGCAGTCTGGCTCTTGCTCTTCGTGTCCTTGACGAGCATGCCGTCGATGATGATGCTTGCCGCCGAGTCAGCCTCGGAATTGGCCTCGGCGCTCTTGGATTCTTCCACGATTATGCCGGTCGCTGAGGCGGCCTTAGATTTGGCATCGCCGTTCTTGATGTCCTCAACGATGATGCCAGTTGCCGAGGCGGCCTTGGCGGTGGAATGTGCTTTGTGTGGTTTCGAATAGTCAACGATGATGCCGTTGCTGGACGGGGCACTGCCCGATGGTGATGGTGGCGTGCCCCGCGGCGGCGCGGGTCCGGCGGAGCTGTCCTCCAGGAGGCGGCGACCTGCAAGCCTCGAGTCGTGGAGGCGCGCCTCGGCGTACACCGCCGGCGATTTGGTCACGAGGAGCACCACAGCGAGGGTTGCTACGAAGCGCATAGCCGCGGATGATGCCATGATTGTGTGGTCGCGGTCTCGCCTTGAAATGTGTGCGGGTGGCTTTGATGGCTCGAAATTTGAAAAGTCGCGATCAGTCCGTGTCATCAAAGCGGCCGAGAAAATTGAGAACTTCTTGTGCAGCAGAAAGCCCGGAGGTGGATGTCAGTTCCATAATATACAAACAACTGCCTGGGCTCTTGCTCGGCCATTGTAGCCTCCATTTTGTAATCCGGCGTTCGGCGCGCTCCGGCTTTCTGAGCGACCCGAGGACGCTCAGAACGCCTGAAGCGTCGGCTCCCGCAAACATCCTGCGCACCTTCAGAATTATATGGTCAATCCGACGTTGACTCGCTTCTCTGATACAAATGTGGTTGGCGACCCAGCTGTCATCGGCACAACCAAGCAGGCAAGCAAACAAAGGGAAGCCGCGGCGCTTGCCGCCGCGTCCAGAAACGAATCCGTCACCGTCGTGAAAGACAGGACACGCATGGGTACGCTGCGAGGACGCTTCCTGCTATGCCGCGGGAGCAGCGGACGGCGGTTCGATCGCACTCGACTCGCACTCGTGCCATTGCGTGCGTAATCGCTCTCCTCCCGTTCTCGCGTCGCCCAAACCTACTCCCCGCACCGCACCGCTGACCACTCTTCCCAGCGCGCCCGTTTCCACCTGGCCCACAAGATCCGGACCGCAGAGCTTCAACCAAGAGCGCACCGCGGAAGCGATCGGACGCCGGTCCGACGCTCACGGGCTGTCGGCTTTGGAGGTGAAGGTGTGCGATGCCGGCAGCGCTGCGTATCTCGCAATCATAATTGTGCGCAAGGACTACGGAGGCGGATCCTGCCTGCAACGATAAAATAGTCGACTTAGGCGGGGGGGTTGATATCGGCACCGGAAATCTCCTGGGCAATGAACCGGACCCCTGACTCATGTCACTCCATGAGGAATGGGTAAAGGTTGAGCGTTTCCATCACAGTGTTGATGCATATGCTATTTTCAGGCGAGATCAAGGGTAACTTATCAAAAAATATGATATATGCCTTTGCTAACTATTGAAGGTAGGTTTTTGGTTTCTTACCGAGTTTGGCTATGAAATGAACGGTGTCAACAAGAAAATTCCAAAAAACATCTTTTGGAATCCCTCACCCTCCGCAAAATTTTCATTGTTGGTCGGAAGCCAATATTGACAACGCCATTGCTCCGTGGGAGTCATGTCATACTCCTCCTCAAATGCGGGCAGCATAAAAAACACTCTTCTTGCATGGATGTTCTTGACTTAGAAAATGTATCAACCACTCATGTGAACGTACAAAGGTAGAACGTATCCATCCATGATGCCATCAACTACCCTCAATGCACGTACCAATCTCCAAGCACCCCAACCCTGTACGACGTGTTGTTTTACAAAAACAAGTTCAAGGGATGGTTTGAACCATGCCTGGAGGTTCTTAAGCCATGATCTTCTAAAAAATCGTTGGGGTGGTGATTTACTGAGGGAACAAGCGACACGTACCACATCAAGAATGAAGGATAATTGAGGACGGAAGAGTTTCCTCCACAACCTCTTGGCTTGTTGCATGCATCATATTGCATATGGAAGAAGGGTTTCCCCGTGACAAGTTCCACGAGTAGAGAGAAACAAATTGCGATCATGCACGAGCATGGGTTGATGGAACTACATGGCAAACCATCAACCGGTTTGTTCGACTGGATTTGGTACCGCAAGTTTGTGAGCAAAGAGATCAATTGGTCACGACAATGTGGGACTACAGAATTACAAAAGTTGTTGCGTGATTATGATTTCTGCACAATTCCCATCACACAACTGCACTTTACATCAGGCTACATCAGATTTTCCCCTGAAGTAAAATGAATTCCAACCAAAATGACATCCACCTTGTGCCTATGCTAAGAAACACTCTCACACCAAAGGGTAGCAATGAGGGAGAAGTCATCCACAGTTTAACTCTCACCCTTGTTTAAGGGTGAGAATCGCTAGTCGTGTCTTACCTGTCAGCTCGAGAGTGAGGCTTGCCTTTACTCAACGAGCTGCAAGGGAAAATTCACCTTGCATCCTGGAAAACTGTGTGAACCTTTTATTCAATCCCTCAGTCTGAATAGGCGAAGCTGGTTTTATGTAAGCCTAGTCTATTCCCACAAAATATTCGGTTTGAGGTCAAATCTAAACAATCCCAACACGTGTTTTTGCATTTCCTAATGGTTTATAGCTCAAGCAGGCTGACCCAAGTAGGCATGTCGTGGAAGAGGCCACGGCCAATAAGGTCTTTGAGATGATCTTTGTCGCCAACATTGCTCCCATACTAGTCTTCCACCGTGCCCGTTGATTCTTGAAGATGGATGGGACACACTTGAAAAACGGGAACAAGCAGGTCAAACTACCTGCCCATTTTTCATATGCCATTGAGAAGATTGTGTCAATTACCTGTGTAATGGTGCAAGGTGAGAACAAGCAAAACTGGACATGGTTCAGCCTTCAGCTTGCAGCCGCCTATCCATCATCAAGGTAAGAAGGGACTGTGGTCATTCTGACTGTGAAAAGAGGCTGATCAATGTAGTGGTTGCAAAACTGTCCGGCGCATGGAAACCGTAATAAGCCAAAGTGTGCGCCAGAAGTTTGGGAAACAGGCAGGCTACTAGTTTTGGTGGTTTGCTGATGTGCTGAAGGAGGACGAGTGGCAGCCATGTGAAAAGAATATCAGGAGCGTGTATAGTAGGATCTATATGTGCCTTCTTGGGGGAAACAGAGAGCGCGGCTCGGCTCTACCGTCCCATCCGACGCTACGAGCACACGAAATCCAACACGGCTGTCTCTTTAAATGCCGGCATCATGGAGTGTCACAAGATTTTTCCATTCTTCTGTTTTTTCTCTCTGTAAAACTTCGTGCAATGCCTTATTGTAGATCGGCGCATGCTCAGCAAGGAGGTGCAGAGCTCACTCACTCTTGTTGCTAACAAGTAGCTATTGAACAACACAGTGAGGAGCCATGACTATGATGTGTTGGAGGAAAGAGCGTAGAGTGCCATCGTAATGGGTCCAAGCAACAAGGATAGGTGTGTGGATGTGCAGGAGCAAAAATGCAACTATGGGACATGGAAGAGTGGGCCCAACCATGCGTGCATGCTTGCATGCACTTCTATACCAAAGGCGAGAACCCGCCGCCTTTGGTTGACCCGGTTCAGACATGCACGGCGTATGGGAGGACATACAACCACCCCATGCTAGGGGTGGACCTTGATACACCGAAGCCTCTGGAGAACAAGCTTGACCAGTGGCATCAACTAGGCCCCAAGCAAGGTCGTGGGCGCCCTCCTAGTGCCTGCTTTGACTTTGAGAAAAGAAGGCTAGAAAACTACAGTTATCCACATTGTGGGTTCCATGGCCACATGGAGCAAAAGTTGATGAACGAGCCAGCGCTGTGCCCCATAGCTGAGACAGCAGCTAACACACTACCCATTGGATTGCAGCCTGTGGATGACACAACAAGGGCGGAGGTAACAACAGTTCATTTTCCAGCAAATTCAACAGCTGTTGGAAATGCTGCTAATACAGTTGCTCCTCCTTCTTCTGCTTCAGTTGCTATTGTTGTTGTTACATGTGCTGGTGGTGCACACGGTGATGGTGCCCATGCCTATCGCATGGTTCAGGATCTCAGTTGGGGCTGGGCTGGATCGTCACCCCGCAGGGAAGCAGGTGCTACAACAGCCATGACATCAGCTGCTCTCACTGTTCTGGCCCGACACCTGCATCAAGGAGTGCTGCAACACCAGTAGAAAATTCTCAATAAAACCCAGCATCCGTAGGCTATGACTATGCACAAGAAGAGATCTAAAATCCTAAGAGGTACAATTTTTCAGATTCAGAAGGAGAAAAAGAAGATGAAGAGAGGTTTGATGACTTATGAAAGTCTAGGAAGTAGGAAGAGCATGCTCTTCCTACTTCCTAGGCTGTGCTGGAGCAACAGCAAGCAATTGTGCTAGAGGGACTGGACGACAAAGCTGCAGCGCAGTGGGATGACAACCCTTAAGTTGAGTGACTGGATGATCCCAGACATTGTTAGGATATTTAGTTCTTTCGATCATTTGTTGTAACAAAAACTCTAATTCCATGCCATTGCACAACATCCACTAATTCACATTTTCTTTCTGTTTTGTCCTTTTAGGAATACATGATGGTCACACCTGAAACTGTCCAAGCAACCCGTGGATCATCAGCCTTGTGTTTAGTGTGTAAACTGTTTTGATCACTGTAGTTTAGCAGTGCACCCGCAACGAAGGTCAGATAGCATGTGCCCCATGGTAAAATTGGAAGATTTGTCGAATATCCAATTCTATGATTTCCATTTTGTTTCTGATTGTGAAACATTTAGTCACGTTTGCTTGGCAAAAAATAGTCCAACTGCAGTGAAGAAAATGTGTACAACAAAGTAATGGGTACTTCGTGTTATTGTTATAGAATCTTTTTTTGTACATACCCACATCACTAAACAAAACACTGATGGTTTATTGATTGACCTACGCATGTAAGGGCTTCTTTGTATGAAGGTGTAATCCGAGTAATTCTTCTTCATCTTTTCCAGTGTTGTCAACGTTATAATACGGACTTGTACGACTCAAATTTTAAATATAACAGGCCGCATGGACTACAACACTGTCAACATGAGTCAATATTTCATGAAGTCTTTCCTAGGTGGAGCTAGCTCTGCCTACTTCATTATGCATTTTGGAGCAGCAAGGCGTCCATTCCACATTGTGAAGATGTGTATGTTTCCATGTCCAGGACAACAGTGGTGAAATGGGAGAAGAGGATCAATATTTGTATTATAATCTATCAAGAAGTCAATGGATATGGGGTTGGACCCCTGTCCAATTCGACCAGTTGGGTGGTGGTGGCTGTGGCGGCAATGACGATGCAGATGGTGATGGTGGTGGTGGTACACATTTCTTGATATATTAGCCAACTCATGATTCATGGAATAATAGCCCCATGTCCGGCTTTTCGAACTATATGAGCGCCATACCCACTACTATGCACCATAAGGTTCCCATGTCCAGCCCACTTCAAACTACAATGATGTGTCCAGTTTTTTTAATGTTTCCATTTGTCAACAATCGTCAAAAGTGGCATGATTATGAATAGTACTGTTACTAAGAATCACGTCGTCCCTACACCTGAGCACTGTATCTAACTACCGTGAATGTTGCAATTTTTTGATCTCTTGTGTTATTTGAATTTCGTGTATATTTATGGACAGACATTGCTTGGATGTAAAAAAAGACAGTTAGTTTTTGGCGGATATATCTGGTAAGCTTCCTTTTCATGACTCCCCGTTCGCCACCTCACACCTTTTTGGTCAACGTGAAAGCAACACTTTCCGCACATAGACATTGCGTAACAGCCCTGGGTTGTTTTGCGACCAACTTCTGAACCCTAAACTTAGGCCCTCATAAAGTATAGTCCAAGGAGAGTGGGCGAATTTTCGCCTTAGCCATTCTGGCTGAGACGAACTGCACCACCAACGGCCGTAGTTGTCATAGGGCATGGACATAAAATAATAGTCCTAATCCTAATCGTTCCATGTGGCATTGCCACACTAGAACAGAACTATAACGCCAGATTACGAGTGGAGGAGGAGTGACGCGATGGATTTTCCATCGCGGCACTCCTTTCACCTAGAATACGACCACGAATATTTTCCAGGCTAGAGTCGAACCAGACTCTAGCCCATCATATTCTTTCGGGTTTTTGGCTCCTGTAAAATTGAGCCTCGAGTACCCAATACTTACGTAACGACCATTTTTAACCTTAAAATGCTCCATATGCTAAATTCCCCCCTTTTACTTTGAACCGTCCCGGTTCGTCTTTGCTCGCGGAGGTTTCATCA
Organism: Penium margaritaceum; assembly: GCA_023375785.1. NCBI lineage: Eukaryota > Viridiplantae > Streptophyta > Zygnematophyceae > Desmidiales > Peniaceae > Penium > Penium margaritaceum. The sequence goes on along the minus strand of SZWC01006070.1, from coordinate 122,546 downwards.
TCGCGTATTTCATGATGCAAACCATGCAACAAGAAGCACAAACAAGACCGTAACACGGTTGTGTCCCGTTCAAGCACAATCAACCACACGCTTGTGGTTTTTGTGATTATGGTAATTTGCGTACAACACCCATAGTTGATCGCGTGATCCTTGGCTCTTACCAAGATGAGACACGTACAGGCCTTGTACGTTCTTCACAAGTGTTGATGAGTCTTCACCGAAGACTCATCACACATGTGTATGAGTGGCATAGTCGATGTAATTTGGGACATACGATGTCAACAATATCTTGCCAGTTTGGAAGAGGGTACATAGGTTGAATTTTTCCACAATCTGTGTGGTATGTTTTCAGCAAGCCGTTGTGGTAACGCCATCTCCCCCTTTGCAAGGAGCGTCCCTATGACGAGTTAACCGGGCGTTCCCTTGAAATCTGTCCAGGTCAAGAGAACACTTCCCATGTCGTTCCGACATAATCTCTTCTAAGGGGTTTTTGCCAAGGCGGTACCACCCCCAACATTGTCAAAACATGCAATCAAAGATCCGAACATCAGTCCTCCCAATTTAAAACCACGTGTTCATGACCATGCGTAGGTCTAACATACCTCTTTCACCTTCCATGGATTGGTTGGCTGAACTCAACCAAGCTCCACCAAGCTCATGCCACTTGCATAATAGATTTATCTTAGGGTTGGAAGGCACCAAGGTTCTAAGACAGGGTTGCTAAGCACACTTGTCTTTCCTTTCAAATATTGCACTTATCTTTGAAGGAGGCGGCATTGGTTGTCTGGCACGCGCACTTGTTGTCAACGTCTGCCATTAGACACGACAATTCTCCGACCTTAATGATCTTCTTTTCAACCATCTTTCCCTCATTTCTGTCTGAAATGGGTACCATAGGATGCCGCTTACGTCCCTGACAAAGACACATTGTTTTTAACCAATTTAGCTGAGACAGTCGATCTCAATGACCATGGATTCTATCCATGAATGAAGTGTTCACGGTATGGTAATCACCAAATAGATGTACCATGATCACAATCATTTTTGTACAAGTTGGAAGAACACCTTCTGGGTTTCAACTCCACGTGATTGTGATCAAACACTCCCGAATCACATCCGATGATCCTGGAACGACTAGTTCCTAATCGTGTTGTGTTTCTGTAATCGTGTCCAAGGGTTCCATTTGGGCACTTGTCAATGGACTGTGTTTGCCTTGTTGTAACAATTCGGTTTGCTTCAATGTTTTCTTTTGTATACATTTGGTACTTCCAATCAATGTAGAATTTTTCATATACCTGATCCCAGGCACTTGTAGAGGGTTTCACCCCCATCGGAGACATCTGAAAATAACCACCATTATGGATACCACCAGATTGACATCCAAAGATAAATTGTACTTGTGTCTAGTAATGTACTTCAGTTGAACCATCTCCAACACCAACGGATTTCAGTTGCTTTACCATGACATTCTGGGCCATTCAAGCGTGATTTCATTACACCGTAGTCAGTATAATCTCTCTCTCTCTCTCTCTCAGAATGGTTTTGCTCCAAGAACATTGGATGTTAGCTTTATTTTACACATCGATATCACATAGACGGCGTTATATCAGCATGATATTTGAAGAGCATGACGTACAGGACTAGTGTACCCATCACTATGCCATCAACTTTCAAGTGATGCTCAAAGTATCAAAAGAATCTGATGAGAAATATTGTTTCTCAAGGTCCATCTTGAAGAGTCCTTTCACAACAACATTTAGTTACGACGCAATGGTCATTAGTTTGTCTTAATATTGATAATGACTCGTTATGTGGTCGGTTGGACCACCAAGATGTAGGTGCTAACACACTCTTATCATAAAGCTATCGGCTTATAGATTGTCTCCACGGTCATAAGCTTTGGATGCCAAAACCTAGACCTTGACGCAATCCCAAATATGTCCTAGTTGTTTTGAGGAAAACAATGAGATCGTCATACTACTCTAGAACTTCATTAATAGAAAGGAAGTATCATCCATTTTCTCTGAAATGGAATTTTCACAGAACTGTGGATGAACTCATTTCACCGACATTGGTTCATGCACTTTTGTCTATCAAAGTCCATGAAAATTTCACACATTGAGCGATGGTAGATTGAGGATGTCTCCTTCAAATTTCTGTACTTTCGACATTCTGTTGATCTTGTCATACGTTAGAAATTGACCCTTATAGTCTTCGACCACCGCAGTGTGGAATCTCAAATATTTAAGGAACTATAGAATTGTCTTCGCCCCTCTCTAGTACATTTGGATCCCCCATTGAAAATTGTCCCTATCTTTTGAACATATTTGTCGGCACACTCATGTACCTTTTCATCATCAGTACTAGTCGGGTACCATAATTATTATCCATCACTCATTGAGTAATAGATATAAATTACCAAGTAATATCCATTGAGATTATATTCAAGGATATCATCATTGAAGCGTTCAATCACGAATGGATGTTTGCATCAGCCATAAAAAATATAGAATCTTCGAAAAGTAATGATGCATCGAGTACACAGTGTACGCAGGCAGCATGATATCAATCTTCGAGGATNGTAATAGATATAAATTACCAAGTAATATCCATTGAGATTATATTCAAGGATATCATCATTGAAGCGTTCAATCACGAATGGATGTTTGCATCAGCTATAAAAAATATAGAATCTTCGAAAAGTAATGATGCATCGAGTACACAGTGTACGCAGGCAGCATGATATCAATCTTCGAGGATTGAAAGTTCGTGTGCTAACACACCAAGTCTATTTCGCATCTCATCACATTGTCATGACTCAAGTTTAGACATGAAATGATCGTATTTTCATTTCAACATTGTAGCACAATGGGATGTGCATGTGTTGTAGAACACATCGTGTACCCACCAAACCATTTTTTTGGTGAAATGGTGTTGCCATTTTTATCCAAAACATCATCTGATATCCTCAGCTTGATCAAATGTCACAAAACCATTGGGACCATCCGTCCGTCCTACTTATCCATAACTTGATGTCGTGATCAATGCACCAACAATTAGTGGATAACATTTTTGTGCATGTCGTGCATGTTTTCCACGCATGTCGTGTACCCACTTTCACGTGGCTGAAGTATAATGGCATGAATCACATACCATGGTCCGTTCAAAGGTGGGTTGTCTCTTGCACTTGGTCATGCGCGTTGGCCTCTTGCGGTCATGCAAGCCGTGCATATTTTAGAACTGATGCTCAACCAGCTGGCCTTTTGTAGCACGTACCATCGATGGAAACAAAGGAGTTCATCCACCTTTAGTATGGTCCAAATTTGAGAAAAACATCCTCGTCACACATGTGATTTATCCTTTAAAATTTGGTTCGTATTCCTTTCATAAGCACCTTTCCATACCGTTATTGGCAAGGCAAAGTTTTGAACTTTTTATGGTCGTCACTGTCGGTGACGACCGATATTGCTGTATTCTTGTTACACCGTTTAGGCATAGATTTGATAACCATAGCTGTGATTGTTTCTACCCATGCCTGTCGGTTCACCATTTGAACAATTCGAGAGTATGACCATCCTTTAATTCATCAAGATGCCTAGCAAACATCAAATCATGTGTTTCTTGTACTTCGAAGAACGTGCTTGATGCTCTTTCCCATAGAACTTCTCTGTGCATAGATTATATACTTTTGTTAGGTATCGTATCAGAAGCTAGCATGACGAGGCAACGAGTTGGCTAGTTATTTCTAGTTGATACAACGAGGTGCAATCGGTACCCATGTTATTGTAGCAATGGGCATCTTATAACATGTGATGTAGCATCAACACTAGCATCACTAGTCCAATCAGAACTCATGGCCATAGTGTGTTTGACAATCGCATCAGTGGTGCATTCAGCACCCATGACAAAAATACAACCTGTAGCTTTTTTCCATCGTTCTGTCGACGTTTCCGACAATGGTGCTTTTGGCATTTGTGTCAACAGTGTAATCAATACACTCATTTCCCATGCATTCAACATCATCGTGATCATGTATTCGGCACCCGCGTGAATGCTACAATTGTATTTTCCATGTTGGTCATATTCCACGTGCAACCGACTCTTGTCAATCGACCATCACGCGTGGATTTCCGTTATCCCCCGTGTATGTTTAGTGTGATTGGAACTCACATTCTTGTTTTGTCTACTCAAAAATGGCTTACACAACATCCATGGTACAATTGATACCCACGTGAATACGGAATCGGCATTCATTATGGTCAATTCTCCATAGACCATGAGCGGTGTATTCGGCACAAGCATCATAGATACCTTTGGCATCTGTGATTAAATTGAAACTAGCGCTCTTTCAGTGGTGTGTTTGACATCAGAAAAATTCTTGCAAGCAGCACTTGTGTTGTTACCCTTAGTGCAATCGGTACTTACGTCGATGATGCGGTCGACACTCACGTAATTGATAATTATTTCGTGCTTTCAGCATGTTTCGCATTCTTACGGTTTTGCAACCCGGTACCTTAGTGGCTCTTTTGCACATACAAAATCGTTTAGTGCATGTACGACCCATGTTGAGCCATGTCGTGGCTTTTCTTGTTTTGAAACATTCCAAATGAATTCCGTTGAGGACATGGAAAACTGTCAATTTTCCTCCTTTTTGTGCTTTGGAATGGAAAAAAAAAAAAGAAAATCAAAACTGTTGATGTTTGGTAGAGCTCAACCAGAGCTTTCAAACATTTTGCTTCAAAACCAATGAGAAACTTAACTGCATACTCGGGTTTGACCACAAAAAAATTCACAGTGCCTAACTTTTTTTAAAACGGTTAACATAGAATTCCTCAACTTGAGGATGCATGAAAGTGAACAGAATTTTGGCACGTCGAGTGCCTTTTTTTGTTATGCTTGGAATCTTCCAAATTTCATTTGGTGGTATGGTGTGAAAACTATTAGTATTTCCATTTTCCATGAATAGGAGAATATGTCGAAACAATATCTGAGAAATTCTTAAAACAAAGTAGAGCTGAAATGAAGCTCCTTGCCGCATTTTATGACAGTCAAAACGGGGTTCAACCGACAATGTTATCCTCGTTTCTGTGTGCCAGCCATCAGCCTAGGATAAAAACAATGACCCCCGATGGAGTCGAACCAAAAACCTTTATCCCTGCGAATTGCCACTGCTGCCGGCTAAACTATTAGAGCACAACCACTTTGGCACAAGCAATAAAAATCTCCTGTTACTTGTCTGCGAGGCCAATCTCCTTCACCGGCGAGTGGAGGAGGGAGGAAGCTTGCCACCCACCTTCCTTCTTGAGTTGTGGGCCCTTATGAGAGGGGAAAAAGGAGGGACGTCCCCTGCCTTCCCCGTTGGGCCATCGTCCCTTATGAGAGAGGGAAGAGAGGGAGGATCACCTTCTCTTCTCCTCGGGCTATCGGCCCGCAAGGGATTGGGAGGGGGAGGAACAGCTCCCCTCTTCTCCCCCATTGGCCTTCGGCCACGTGAGGAGGGAGCGAAAGGGATGACGTCTTCTCTTCTCTCCCAAGGGCTATTGGCTCATGTCAGATTGGGCGGGGGGAGGGAGACGCCCCCTCTAATCCCTCTTGGGCCGTCGGCCTGCATGAGGGGGTAGAAGGGGGAAATGCCCAGCCCTTCCCCCATGGGCCATTGGTCCACGTCAGATTTGGAGAGGGGGATGGGGAGACGGCCCCTCTCCTCCCGCTCGGGCCGTCAGCCCACGTGGAAGAGGGGGGGGGAGGGCAAACGCCACCTCTCCTCCCCCATGGACCGTCAGCCTATGTGAGAGTGGGGAGGGGGGGTGGGGGAGAAGTCCCCTCTCCTCCTGCATGGGCAGTTGGCCCTCAAGACGGCAGGGGGGTGGAGGGGGCAGGGGGGACGTCCCCTTTCCTCCCCCATGGGCCGTTGGCCCATGTGAAGAGAAGAGGGGGGATGGCAAACACCCTCCGCCTTCTCCTTAGGGGCCATGCACAAGGGGTTGGGAGGGGGGACAAGTAGGTTCACTCCCCTCTCCTCCCGTTGGCTCTACGGTGAAGGGGGGGGGGGAATTGCTCCCCCCTCGTCCAGCTCCTGGCGAGATCTCTAAGAGCTCATCATAGCTTGACGAGCTATTGGAGCCAAATGTTGCCGGTCGGACGGCATTTGGTCTACCGGTAGCCATCCGCCATCGGCGGTTTTGGCACCATGTTTTGTTTGGTTTGCACTCCCGAGGGGGGAGTGATAAGCTCGACCAGAGCTTCTAGTCAATCACACGGGCTGCGTTTAACAACAGGCGGCATTTAGCTTTATAGAAAAGAACTCAGATCTAAAACATGATCGATATATGATATCACTCATTAGACTGATCTGACAGCCAAAACTGACTCCAGAGATAATTTATGGAAGTTGGCTCTAATTCCAATGTAACAACCGTGGGCAGTTTAACGACTAACTTCTGAACCTTAAACTGATGCCCTCATAATGTGTAGTCCAAGGAGAGTGGGGAAAATGGTTGCCTCAGCCATTTTGGCTGAGATGAATCGCGCCACCAACGGACGTAGTCGTCCTAGATCATGGACATAAAATAATAATCCTAACCTTAATCATTCCACGTGGCACTGCCACGCTGGAATATGATCCTAGTGTCAGACTAACAATGGAGTAGGAGTAACACAATGGATTTTCCATTGCGGAACCCCTTTCACCTAGAATCCGGCCACAGATGTTTTCCAGGATGGAGTCAAACTAGAATCCAGCCCATGAGATTTTTTTGGGCTTTTGACTCCTTGAAACTTGAGCTTTGAGTACCCGAAGTACCCGATACTTGGTGAACAACAATTTTTAACCTTAGAAATGGTCCGTATGCTACACATTGACATATGTAAAAATCGACTATGACCGTGTAAAAAAACTACTGATAATCGTCACCATCCACCTACTTCATTTCTAAGGTTGAAGAACTAGACATGTTCGTTTCTTCAAATGAACATTTGAGGGTTCCGCACTAACTGTGATTGTGCGTGAGCCAAGAGATGATGTTATCCTGACAATAGGTCACCAACGTGTCTACGTTTACCGATATAGACAGGTCAATGTTTGGCGTTCAACCTTGTCCATTGCCTGCATATAATGTCCTGCACTATTTTACATGATTCGTTCCAAGATGATGTAAGTTCACTTGTCCCGCACAAGTTTTCCTTTTGTATGCAGTCTTGGGCACTACGTGGCCAAGGATGACTAGTGTGTGCAAAACTTGTACCAATTTTGACGTTGAATCGCCAATGGGACCACACGAGGTGCAAGAGTGGCGTCGGATAGTGCACAAGTGGGATCGGTGGATCAAACACAGACCTCTGAATTGGTGGGTTTCTGATTCTCTACCTCCAGAGACAATGTGCTGGATAACCGGGAACCTGGTGCCATCACTCCGACCTAAGAAGTATGCTGGGACCTAGGAACCATAGAAATTCATTGGTGTAAGCATTGATACTATTTTTAATAGCATGACACATATATAACATCAATGATTTTGTGCATAAGAATGGTTATTCGATGTATCTTTAGTAGAATGTGTTAGTGAAATACCCCAAATTGACTCGTGTACTTGTGTAAACTTAGAAAGAAGGTACACAATTGCAACTCATACTTTTCATTCTCCTTCAAACATTTATAACATGTTGAACAGGATACCACGTGATAGAAGATAGTTTTTCTAAAACAACATAAATAGTAATGCAAAGCACCTAAACGAACAACTTTCACATGAAGTGTCCCGGTCTCCTGTTGATAATCCGCCTCTGAAGCAGTGGATTTAGTGAGTTTATCCAAGCCATGACAAATCGCACATAGGTAAAACTGGTCACAACGCAGTTTCTCATCAATTTCACTGATTTCATCAAGTTTCACCAATGATGAGTCTTCGTCATCGGTGTATTACTCAGAGGCATTGCCACTAACGTCGTAGACTATGTCCGCCTCTTCTGCCATGTCACTACTGTTTTCTGGATTGTGACCTTGTGGAAACAGACAAGCATACATCTTCACAATGTAGACTGGACACTTTGCTACTCCAGAATGCATAAGGAATTAGGCAAGGCCAGCTCCAGATAGGAAAGAGGTAAGGACAGCTTGGCCCATGTTGACAGTGTTGAAAAGAAAGAAAATGCGACAAAGAGGAAAAACTGATAGTGCTCCTCTAAGACGCGACAAGTTGTGACTCGGATCACAAGTTCATATAAGGAAGCTCTTAAATGTGTAGGGCGGTCAATAAACTGGTAGTGCTTCTTCTACTATAGTTATGTAGGTATGTTCTTCCTTTAGAATTTTTCTACAAAAAAAGTGGTACCCATTACTTTGTCGTACCACTTCTATTCATTACAATTGAAGTGCATTGTGCAAAACAAATATTGTAGAATTTCCGACAGACAAATTGGAATTTGAAATCTAGACTTGGATACTTCATATTTCTTCTGTACAGCAATAGGCCGCATGCAATCTGACCATCCTCACAGGTGCAATGCTAAACTACAGTGACCCGGACAGGTTGCACACTAAGCACGAGGCTGATGATCCATGGGTAGCTTGAACAGGTTCAGATGCGATCATCATGTACTCTAGCAAAGACAACACATAAAATAAATGTGAACTGTTGGGTGTCGTTAAATGACATGTACTTAGAGTTAATGTTGTAGCAGATGATGGAAATAACTAAACATCTTAACAATGTCTAAACTTACCCCGACACTCAACTTCAGGATTATCGTCCCACTCCACAGCAGCTTCATTGACCATTCCCTCTAACACAAATGCTTGGTGCTGCCCCAGCACTGCCTGCTCTTCCCAACTCAGTTGCTATTGTGGATCATCAAAGCTCTCCTTCTCTTCTTCTCATCCTTCTAAATCTAGGAGTATGTACCTATCAAGGTCATGGATCTCCTCCCTTGTAGACTCATAGCCCAAAGATGCTAGGTCATACTCGACATTTGTTGCTGTTGTTCGAGTTGTCCACTGTCTGCAGCCGCGATAGTGGCAGCAGATTCTACAACGACCATTGTAGCATTTTCTTCCAGTGGTGTGACGGTCCAACCAAGCCCCGGTTGAGGTATTGAACCATGCGATAGGCCTGGGCACTAGCACCTTGTGCAACACCAGCAGATGCAGTAGAAAAACGAGCTACTAAATCAGAAGAAGGAGCATCATTTGCATCAACAGTATGTCTAGCAGTTCCGGAAGAGGCTGGAGAAATAACAGCTTTTGTCTCTGTCCTTGCTATGGCGTTCGTCTGCTGTAGTGGAATGCATAGCGTGTCAGCTGGTGCCTCAGCTATGGAGTCCAGCGCTGGCTTGTTCTTCATGTGGTGACATAACCCACAGTGTGGAAAAATCTAACTTTTCCTTCTCCGGTCCTCACGGTCAAAGAGGGCACTATGAGGACACCCATGACCTTGCTTGGGGCCTGGTTGATGCCAGTGCTCCAGCTTGTCCGCTCGAGGCTTCAGTTTAACAGAGTTCACGCTCGACATGGGGTGGTTTTGCACCATGACTGTCTTACCTCCATCAACCAGGAGCTTTATGGTCTCACTTTTAGCATAGAGGTACTTGCAAGCATGCACACATCGTTTGCCCACTATTTCATGCCTTGCAGCTGCATCTCCGCTCCTAGACATTCACACGCCTCTCTCTGTTGCTTGGGCTCATTACCATGGTGTTGTATGCCCCTTCCTCCAATACATAGCTGTCATGGTTTCTTACTATGATGTTCAACATTCCCTCCTCAGCAATGGGAGTGAGTAAGCCGTTCAGCTCCTTGTTGAGCCTATGCCAATTTGGGATGAGGCCCTGCACAAAGGTGTGCAAGGAGAAAACACAGTTGAATAGAAAAACCTTGCAACACTCCATGATGCAAGCATTAATGGGTTCATCGGCATTGAACGTTGTGTGCCCGCAACATCTGATGGGGCAGTAGAGTTGTGCCCATAGCTCTTTGGGTATGCCACCCCCTCCCTTCACTCCAAGAAATACACAACCATCCTACTACACAGGCTTCTAAGTAACTCTTCACATCAATACCAATCGGCCTCCGTGACCGCATAGACGAGCCGCCGGATCATAGCCGAACTTGTGGCACACGTTTTGGTGTAGACGGTATGCACAATGTGTGTGTTGTGTACCAAACATTGTTTTGGCCATTGCATTGATAAACCCTTTTTGACGGTCAGAAGTTTCCACGGTCCATTCTTTTGTTATTGTTGGATAGGTAGCTACAAGGTGGAGGCAAATTCATGTCTAGTTGGCTTGTTCTCTCTCAGCACCATCGTCTATACCATCGATATAGTGTTATCATTGGTGTAAGAAAATTTGGACGATGAAGAAGACATGCTTGTCTCCATTCTTCAAGTGTGTCCCATCCATTGTCAGGACTTGCCGGGCATGTTGGAAGCCCAATAAATTACAGCACCAGGGGCAAAGACCCGTTTTGAAGACCTTATTGGTCAGTGAATCAGCCACGGCATGGTTTGAGGCAAACAACAGGGGTTTCACAACTGTTGGAGTTTTGAAGGTACATCTATTTAGGCTCAATCTGCAGGGTGCTTCTATGGCACACATCTGTCTTAAAGGAGCGACGAAGCTTCAATACCTTCCGAGGGTTGTGGAAGCCATGGAGAAGGATGGGGAGAGAGGAGTGGGGAGTATCCGTAGGTAGGAGAAGTACCTTAACCTCTATGTAAATAATGACCTCATTTTTGACATGCCTCATGGATAGAGCATTGGTATGGATGCACGCAAAGTTTCTTTAGTTTTAGAGAGAGGCGGACGTACGTAGGTGGTGTGTTAGCTTGGTGGCATAGCCAAGATATCCATGAAACATGCACATTGTGGGAATACGCAAGGTTTAGGAGGAGGGTTTACTTATTGCTACCTATGGTCTTAGGTGTACTGCATGGAGATGGTTCGTGTCTTGGTGGCAGAGGAGGCCCGATTCTCCCGACTGTGTTTGTGTGGGTGAAGGTGTGGGCGATGGCGAATATTTGGGACCCTTGCATGGCAGCAACAAAGTTGCAAGTAGCCAATTTTAGAGGCAACTGCTCTGCTAAGGGTGGAGGAGGGGGGGATGAGCAGGTCACCTGCAGGATGAGAGGAACGTCCTTGACTTTGGTAAGCATGGAACGGAGGGCGGGCGGATGGAGTTGCAACAGTCAAAGGGAGCGGTCAGGCCGATGGTATTGGGGCCAAGGTCAAGGGGGAAGGGGGCGGTGGTGAGGTCGCCGCTAGAAGGGACGTTGGCATTGCGGAAGCTAGTGGCTAGTCATTTCTTCATGCATTATTGGTTTTTCCCTAGGATCTCGTCCATTTTGTGGCTCGCGGTAACTTGTCTACTCGTGTCTACGCGCACGTTTCTCCTCTGGAGGGGGAATGTCGTGTAGCTCGGGTTCGGGTTACGTCCCTGTTTTGGTGGGTAGAGTTGTTAGGGTTGGAGCTTTGGACGTGCTAGTCGAGCATGGCCATAGCTTGAGGTGCTCGAGGGTGCGAATGAAGGAGTCATGGTGCCTATACATCTACAACCCAAGTTGCGTCACGCGCTCTTGCAGCTCATTCACCATGCATATGAGATCACCCACAGAGACAAAGAGGCTCTCCACCATCCCAACGATAATATTGAGGCTTGCGATGTTAGCGGGCAACAAAGAGAGGGAGGAAAGGAGGTTTTTACTGGTGTTGTGAAGTTTACTTTGGCGTCCATGGAGGAGGGAAGTATGATTGAGAAGGACTGGCTGGGAGAATGGTTGGTGGATGGTAGATGAGGCATCTGTAGTGGGTGCCGGTGCGACATGTTGTAGGGGAGTGTGTTCCATGTGTGGTAGGACAGGAGGTGTTGATGTGCGTGTGGGTGATGACAAATGGACAGGAATGTTGGACAGGGCTACACTTGTAGGGAGCTTCATAGGGGTGCCTATGCTAGGGGATGGTTTGTACAATTTGGAGTTGACTATGGGTGTTGGGGGCATTGGAGAGGAGAGTTGGTGCATTTGGATGTGGAAGAGAAAAGAGGGGGGCTATGGGGAAGGTGGGGGTGGTGGGGGGGAGGAGGGTGGCGCACTAGGGTGATACAGAGCAAGGAGCACGGAAAGGGAGATGGACAATGTTGTTGGTTGCATACATGCGGTGGTGGCACTTTTGGCGATGTTTGCGAGCAAGGCGGTGGAGAGTGCCGCAATTTTGTGTGTTAGTTGTGCTACTTTGCTAGATACGGCTATGGACTCTTAGTTAAGGATGCCAACCGTAGACTATGCAACATCCCCAAGTTGGACTGTAGAGGTTATCGACCCTTATGCTTCGTTGAGGACACCATTCATGGTGTGAGAGCCTAGGTTAGCGTGTTGCGTTGGACATTCGCCACGGTGAAAGAAATGCATTTGCTGTGGTTGCATCTCTTATGTGTAGTGCAATTGCTTGCGCTTGCATTACACTGGTCGTGAGTGGTTGGACGCCATGATGGAATTCCCAACAATGGTGCGCAAGGGCATGTGCATTGACTGTAATTGTTTGAAGAGCCGCATACACGACACGATCAGACGAGGCAAGAGGTTGGGACATGTGTGCACATGAGAAAGCATCGAGGCTAGCAGCCTTTACGCTAGCATGGATTGACTCGCTTGCAAAGACGACGATAGCTTGCAACGTTTGTTTGGTATCTGTCGGGGGTGAGATTGTGAAGAGATGGGTCAGGTTGGGATGATGAGGATGACCTTGGTGGGTGGGCAGTGTGTGGGGGTAAGGAAGGGGGTTGGGGTTGTGTGGGCAAGAGAGAGAGGGAAGATTAAGTTGAATGCTTAGCGCTTTCGAGAACATGATCAGGGGGGTTGAGAGATCGATGTGGGAAAGGGGTACGAGGAGAGGTGGGAGAGGAGGCTCAAGGGTTCATAACTTTGATGAGTGTGAGGCCTAGGAACTTGGGAGTGAGAGAGGGGTGAGGGGAGGGTGTGGTGGGGGGAGGGGGCTGCAAGGCAAGTGCAGTGCGTAGGGGTAGGGACGGAGTTGGGATTAGGGAAAGGCCCGGAGTGAGGGCGTGGGGGGAGAGGGGAAGGGCGGAGAAGGGGTGGTAAGGAGGGAGGAGGGTGAGGACGCGGGTTGAGTGAAAGGTAGGCATGTCGTGGGCGCGAGACCATGGCCTGACATCGAGGTGGGTGGAGGGCAGCTGCTGCCTCTTCAGAGCCGTGGCATACCATAAGCCTGTGGTGAATCTGTGCGTTCCTTCAAGCTGCCTGGCAATCGCAGTCCCAGAGAATTCCGACTGCCCAATGCCCTCAGTGACTGCACATCAGTCCCATTTCAAAATTTTCAGTGGAGGATGCTCCCGAAGGAGCGTTCCAAAAAGTGGGTAGGCCGCTTGGTTGTGGGGCGCACACGGTATTCTTTAGTAAAAGGCGAAAGAATAGTTCGCTCTGTGCGTCCCACGCGGCTGATGGAAACTAACGTGTGAGGGACGAGGCTAAGTACGTTTCAAACTGCGCACAGAATTTGTGTTCAGAATGGCGCCACGTATCACACTGGACGCCGTTGTCCCNAAGTCGGCCGCCCCCAAGGTTCACATTTTCTGATGCGTGTTGTCACCAAGGTCGTGGGTGCGTTGTAGCCTGCCACGTGTTCAAGGCTCAAGAGGAATGTCTTTTTGGCGTCGGACTTTGCCGAGCGTACTCACTCGCCCCCATGTGGGTGTGGAAATGACTGTGACGTTCGATTGTGCTCTCGCTTCCGCATTCGAAATCCAGCTCGTGCGAGACAGCCTCCTCGCGACCGACAAATGGGCCCGCGTGGACGTGTGCTGCAGCACTCACCGTCACCCCGATGAGGCATGTCGGTTGCCATGCCCCAGTGGCGCCGACAGCAGCAGCAGCAGCAACGGCGGCGACAGCGGCGGCGGCGATGGAATGTGCGGCTGTGGAATCAATCAGGACGATGCCGTGCTCGGCAATCACGATCAGCAGCACCAGTCGATTTCGCACCTTTGCAATGAACGCGGGTCACGCTTTGGGACGGATCCAGGTGAGGAGAGGGATCAGGGACTATGTGGCCACGTGGAAGGGCAGAGCTGTTTCCACTTCCTCCTCTGCCGTCCGCAGGAGTCGAACCTGCAACCACAAATCTCCGCAGACCCTACTGCTGCTGCTGCTGTGGCGGCAGCAGCTGCTGCAGCCACCGTGAGTGGCACCGGCGATGCTGCGCGTGGGTGGGTGGGTGGATGTGCGAACCCAGATGGTCATGCCGATGCGGACGATCTGCCAGTGGAAGGTCCTTTGCCACCACTGCATTCTGCTTTGTCCACTGCAGTTGCTGCTGCCTCCACTGCTGGTGTTGCTGCTGCTGCTGGTCGTGGTGCTGGTGAAGGTGGCGGCGGGGGCAGCGGCGGCTGCAGGGGCGGCAGTGGTAGCAGAGGCGGCAGCGTTGGGGGTGTTGGCTATGGTGCTGTTGCAGCTGGTATTTCTGCCGAAGGTAGCACCGTTTGGACTTGCAGTGGGACCGTTGGAGGTCAGGGTAAGTCAGATGGCTATGCACTAGTGGGCGATTGTCCACTAGTGCCAACGATGTGTCCGAAGCCACCATCAGTTCAGGCAGCAGGGAGGACAGATGGCAGCGAACAAGGAGGGGTACAGGGAAGAAGAAGAGGAGGAGGAGGAGGAGGAGGAGGAGGAGGAGGAATGGCTCCGATGTTAGAGAGGTGCGATGACAGCCATTGCGACCAACGAGAGAGAGAGTTGGCATGCGTTGACAGTCTGGACTCGAGCGAGGAAGTTGTTGTGGTTCCTATTCGTGCTTCAGCCAGTGTATCGCCTTCCATGTGAGTCTGAATTTGTACGACAAGCCCTGCGGAGTCATTGTCCCACTACCCCTCTGTCTCGCCTCCCCTGTCCCCCCGATCCCCTCTCCCATCCCTACCTTGCTCAGCGAGCACAAAAGAATTCAAGAGCAAGGGTTTGGAATGTATGGTCACCTGTCAGTGGTGTTGGGAGCGAAAAGTGCACTGGGCCTTGCCCGAGAACCCTGTTTCTTTGTTTGAGGTGGCGCGAAGGACTCCGGCATCCTCCCCACCATGCTCTCATGTTGTCATGTTCACTTTAAAAAAAATATTAAAAAAAAAGTGCACTGGAGCAACAGGCATCCACATTCTTATCCACACAACTTACACATCCACAATCCACGTTCACATCCATACACTCACATTCAGATCCACACTTCCACATCCACACCCACAAACACGCAATGCACATCCAGACATCTACATTCACATCCACACGTCAACGTGCATATCCACACATTCACAGTCACATTCACATTCATATCCACGCATCCACGCTCACATCCACCCATCCAATTCAATTCGCACTCATCCACGTTCACTTGCACTGTTCCACATTCGCTTCCACACATCCACATTCACATCACATTCACATCCACACATCCACATTCACATCACATTCACATCCACACATCCACACATTTACACATCCACACATTTACACATCCATACATCCGTTGCTGAACTTTGACCATGAAAAGGCACCTTGTAGAGATAAAACGTGCTGTTCAGTTTCTCGCGTTCTGTTTCTTGCATTTACTTTCTTCCGTTCTGTTTCTTGCATTTAGTTTCTTGAGTTCTGTTTCTTGCGTTTAGTTTCTTCAGTTCTACTTCTTGCATTTCGTTTCTTGAGTTCTGTTTCTTGCGTTTAGTTTCTTCAGTTCTACTTCTTGCATTTCGTTTCTTGAGTTCTGTTTCTTGCGTTTAGTTTGTTGAGGATCGTGTTGAGGTAAACGTCTCCCAGCTTTTCCGCCGATGATGTTCACACCAATGGCAAGTTTCATCTTTTCTTGTGGAATGGCTGAAATGACTGGACTCCTTGGAAATCTGCATTGCTTGTGCTCCAGTCCAAACGACAGAGGACTAGACTCAAGGAGCCCGGGGGG
>SZWC01006070.1:89210-101488 GCA_023375785.1 Penium margaritaceum | reverse complement strand
GTGTGTGTGTGTGTGTGTGTGTGTGTGTGTGTGTTTGTGTATGTGTGTATGTATGTATGCGTGTATGTGTGTGTGTGTGTGTGTGTGTGAGAGAGAGAGAGAGAGAGAGAGAGAGAGAGAAAGTTTTATCCTAGCAATAAACTCTGCTCTATCATGTCTACGTTGGTGTCTGAATGTAAATCCCCACCAGAAAAATGGACCCCAATCAGAGCTCGAGGAGAGGGATTATGTGGACCAATTTCTCACTAAGCTGAAGGACTGGCATAGAACAGAGTACCATCTCTCCATGTATATTCATGGCCGCATTGAGCATCCCGATACACTTAAGGACTAATTTGTTCAAGGGGAATATGAGGAGCAGCACGAATAGAAATGGAATCAATTTTATCAGACTACATCCGACAGCACACAATCACTGCAAGGATTTTTTGGCCAAAACAAGTTGTAGCATTGACCACGTCAACTTGCGTTGAGAACCTCCTCTCCCATATCCCTTCGAGAATGGTGCTTGCACCCCTATAATTGTCTCCATGCACCGCACCAAGTGTTGAAGCTGTAGCATTGTGCTTTGTATCCCTATCCTCAATAGCAATATATCTTGTCACTCCTCTAGTAATGTATTCTTCTCGGTTCTTACCAATAGCACTTGATGTTGCGGCCACCATAAGGGCAACATTTTCAATGAAGTCATATGTAGCACATGTTTCATGAATCAATTTTGCAAAATGTGCTCCAAGGGCTTACACCGTATAGTTAGTCTTTCTTGGGCCACATGAGGCTAAGGCAACAAATATGGTTGTACAGGTGTCATTCATCGGAAGCTATTGTTAAAATAACTATGGCAATAGCCATTACTATATTGTCATTAAATGTTACATCAGTCCATACTTCCACAAATTTGGTCGTCACAATTTCATCTATTGCATCCACCACGATATGTCATCCCACCCCAATCATCGACACCACTACAACCATAGCCTCCATCTCTATGGCGGTACTCATAGGCTTCTTGCTTCTTGTCATTTCAGCCTCTTTGTCTACTTCCATTCTTGGAATGGTGGTGCCTCCACTCTTCTCCATTAGCACTTAGCACACCGAGTGGTGAGCTTCTGTGCTTCCTTTTTCTTTGTTTTCCTCTCTCCTTCCTCGTGCCATGTGTTATTTTCTCTCCCTCTTACTACACTTGCCTAGGTGTTTTTCCTCTGTACAACAATGTAATCACCCTCCCGAGACCAACCTATAGTTTCAATACCCACTAGGACAAGGGAAACTTTAAAATTCTCTTATTGGAAGAGTGCCCAACTCGTCATCATACATGTTCTACATGAGGTGTATGGTGTACTCCAAGCAACATTTGCAGCATGAACGTGAGGAAACGGTGGCCATGGTGCTTTTGCACATGGGCTGCCACCTCCTTGCCAAAACACCTTTGATACTCTGCCACCACATTTCACCTTTACTCTCTCCTCCTCTCGGAACCCAATTCAGGAGGAGCATATTTGGGAGTACTATTATGTCAAAGATTCCAATATTATCCCTCCCTCTATGTCAACTTCAGCTGAGTCTCTGTTTGTTGCCTGACATTCTCATGGATTGTCTTGATGACCTCATGGATGAGATTTGCAAGTGTAATGCCAATCCCGCTCCCTGAATGAGTAGTGAATCTACCACTACATACTCTCTATTTTTT
Source organism: Penium margaritaceum (assembly GCA_023375785.1). Classification (NCBI taxonomy): domain Eukaryota; kingdom Viridiplantae; phylum Streptophyta; class Zygnematophyceae; order Desmidiales; family Peniaceae; genus Penium; species Penium margaritaceum. The sequence continues at coordinate 99,798 of SZWC01006070.1, read as the reverse complement.
TTTCCGCAACATTTTGACTAGGAGGTAGTTCAAGAATGTACTCTTTGTTCACTTCAACAAGCTCTCCATGTGTGCGGATGGGAGTACCATCACTTCCTCTGCATACAGCTTGCAATTACTCCACAACATTAGGCATTATGTCCCTGGTCAGCTCTCAGTTGTTCTCGGCACTGTGGTGGGTCTCATTTCTGTGCACTCCAACATCATTGTTGAATTGGAGGCCTGTATGCTAGAGCATCTTGTCTCCAGACATATCCCTGAATAATTTCCTCTAGGCATTGGTGTTATGTGAGCTTACTTGACAACACCTCACCAAATGGTGGAACAATTTAGAAAACAAGCTGGTCCATTTCTATTTGTTTTTACAGCCACTACAGCAGCTATGACCTCCACCTCACCATACACATCTTCATCTACTGCCTCCTCATCATTATCTTATGTTGCCACCTCGGTTTGAGTCGCAGTTAGGGCATAGGTTGGGGCTCAGGGAGGGACCAAGGGATAGGGAAAGTCAAGGCAGCTACCTCCTCCCCTTCCTTGAACCCACACACGGTGACCTGTTGGAATTCTGGATGTACTGGAAATTCAACCCAGAAAATCCCTGGACTCAACAATTATGCTTGCCTTGCATCTGCCATGGACGCATCTCTGGCACCTTGTTAGAGACATCATTTTCTATTGCCTCCAACTCCATCAACCACTCATCTGTGCACATTGGTGGAGCCTACATCCCCATACCCTTCCTGTTGTATCTGTGCCTTGTTTTACCATCCCATCCCGGTTCACACTCGACCATTGTATTTCCACCTGAGTCACATCCACACTACCACCATTGATAGCATGCTTATCACGTACCCTACTGCTCTTGGATTTCGATATTAATTGTTTTTTTCAAATGATTGAATGTGATACAATTTTTCGTTCAATGAATTCTATATTCCATATGAAAAATTGAACTCTAAATTGATGTGAAAGGCTAAGGGATTTCAAACTTCAATGGTGTTTTTATCCATATAAATTGTTGAAATCAAGGTACCATTTAATGCATGTTCGACAATTGACGACTACCAAAATATTTCAAACCTGAAAAATCTCGTCTAATTCATAGATTTTATAATTCGCAAGTTTCCATTTGTTGAAATCCAAGAGCAGTAAGGTAACTAGTGTCTCGCCTTGATGAATCTACCTTCTCTGCTCCTTGCAATGCGGATTGCCTTAATCATGCCCAAGGGAAAATGCAACACGTCCCCTACTCCCTTTGTGATAACCACACTAATTACCCCCTTAACCGTATGCATGCTGATGTTTTGGAGACTCTCTCATGTATTCTCGGGGTACCTTGATGATTGTCCTCGCATATGCTAGGTGTTGACTCTTTGCAAAAATAGCGATGTCTATTCAATCTTAGAAAGTTGGCGCATCTAAGAGGAGCTTGCATGCCATCGCATGCTTCATTTATTTAATGACCATGGTGGTAAATCCCTTGGCCATACCATACGCTTTGTGGAGTCTCGTTGGGTCCTTGTGGAGTTTTGAGTCACACACATACTTAAGCATGGAAGTGCCTTAGGATACTAACACCACACTCTTATCAATGGGTTTTGAACTCTCTAATCCAATTCCATCCTCTCCCTCCTCTTCACTTTTAAGACCACGTCATACAACATGGGAGCGTGGAATCGTGTTCTCCCCATTCTTCTCCTTTTCCATGGCACTCCCTTCGAGCCTTGACGTGGTCATCATGCTGATCTTCTCCTTGCTTGTGTCTAGGACTACATCATATATGTTTTGCTTTAGGAGGACGAACGTGATGAAGAATTATAGCCCTTTGGTCAACTCTACCCCTTTTTGGGTTTCTACCCTGTTCAAAGCGTGACATTTTTGTGGCATTGAATACAGTTGTGTTATCAAGTATCATGACACCTTTTGTTTAAAGGTGGTTAGACTTCTCCATTGAAATCCCTTAGATCTTCCCTTCTTTTGATTTCAACCATGTTGTCATCTTCTCCCTTTCCCTTTCCATCGTACAACACGTCTTAGTCTCCGTCAACCTCCACCAAGTCTTCCTGTGCCACTCCTCTTGCCCTCACATATGGACTCCATCACGTCCCTCCTAGACCCGGAACCTTACGTACGCGGAAGTAGACTCTGTTCTCTCTCTTTCAGGTTTGGGCTGATCCAGTGAAATTATGCTGAGCCTCCCACTCCGTGACCAACCATATTGGATGCACTTTCTCTCGCTATTGGATTCTTTCACCCCAAAACATCTCTTGACTATTCTTTGTGGCCAATGAACTCCACAGTATGCTTAGCAAGTCAGTCTCAAGGTGTTTTGTGACCTGTTGTGCTACAATTGGCATTAATGATTAATCACCCCTTACAAATACACACTTCATTCAATGCATACATTTAATACATGCACTTAGAAGTTTCATGGAACGTAAATTAAAATGTCATTGCTTATGTCTATTCATACACATGAAAGTGTTTTGTATGCTTTAACATAGGAAACAACGTGGAAGGATTACTTTTTTACTTTCAAATACTTGACATAAACCATGGTCTAGTTTTTCACGAATCAATATATATTTCTCGTGACAACACCTAGATGAGTACATAGACCTTAAGTGTGATACAAAAGTCATGACTACAAATGCGTGTTTCTCGACTTTGACAATCAAGGTACTAAAAGCAATCCACGGTCACAAATCGCGGTTCTTTGTTTTATTTTCCTCGTTGTCCGGGCTCCTGCTAGACCTTACAGGAGTGGGGCTCAGCAGGAGTCAAGAACCCCATTCTGTATGGGACTGGTGGTGGGCTGGTGTGTGAGTGAACCTGGTATTTCTTGTTATAGAGAAAACAAACATGAAAGCAAGCTGCATTTCACTTTGATTTTTCTAGTAAACCAATTACCAGTGACAAACGTTGTGGGTGGTGGGCCTCGTGAGCCGTCGATGCGGAAGTTCAGTCGATCTTTCGCATCAACGGTTAGCGTGAAGCAGGACTGGCGGTTTCACTGCCGATCGTTGATCGGTCGGAGTTCTGAAACGGCACTTGCAAACCATCCCAAACTCTTGCTAGCGCACGAGGTAGTTCTCACTTCATGCGAACTTCCACGTGGCGTTGGGTCTGTGCCGGTTAAGGTTGTAGTCGACGTGTGCGCTTGACATAAGCACGATACGTATGCGTATATGTATATGCATATGTATGCAGTAGCCTTTTGGGAGGGGGGGTACATCAAGTGCAGGCTCTACCACACTCCTCCCCCAACTATTTCAAAACTTTGAGGCTACAAGGACGCCGTCGATTATCAACAATCGGCGGTGTTGGTGTGTGGTTATAATATCAACTTCACACACACAAGTGTATTTTTTTGGTCCATCGTACAAAAGACAATTCACTGGCTAGCTACACTCGCCCAAAGTACTCTAGCCCTTAGGGGGGGCATCGAGCGCCGTTTCCCCCTCCCCCTAAATAGATACAGTTTATTGGGCAAGTGTATCTAATAGAAGTGTTGGAATGTACACCACTGTACAATACACTAGTGAAAGAAACCGATAGTCATCACGATACACGCCCCGCTACACTGACGTGATACAACTCTTAACTTTCAGGGGGGACATGTCCCTAGTACGTGGTAATCGTTTTGTCACATGGTCTCCCCACTAGACGTGACCTGCTAAGTTACATCGACATTGCCGATTATCAACGATCCGCGACGTTGGTGTGTGGTTACACTATTGACTCAGAAAAAACAAGTGCATTATTTTTGGGTCTATCATACAAAAACTAATACACTGACCAGCTCCACACTCCCAATACACCCTAACCTTTGGGTGGGGATCGAGCGTTGGCTCTGTCCCCCCTCCAAAATAGACAAAGTGCATTGGACGAGTGTAACTAATAGACATATTAAAATGTACATAAGTGTACAATACACTAGTGAACAGAATTAATGGTCATCACGGTACACCGCCCGCTACACTGACCCGATACACTTGAAGCTTGGATGGGAGGAGGGATCCCCAGTATGTGGTGACCGTTTTGTCACATGTTCTCCCCAGTAGATGCAAATTGCTAGGTTACATCGACATTGTTGATTATCAACGATCGGTGGCATTGATGTGTGGTTATAATATCAATTTCGAATACACAAGTGTATCATTTTTGGGTCCATGGTATAAAAAAAATTTATACCCTGACCAGCTAAACACTCCGAATCCACTCTAATCTTTGGGGGGGAGATGGAGCGTCGGATCTGACCCCCACCCCACCCCAAATAGACGAAAAGTATTGGACGAGTGTTTCTTATAGACATGTTAAAATTTACACAAGTGTACAATACACTAATGAACAAGACGATGATCATTTTAGCTTTGGGGTGGGATGAAGGGGAGGGACCAATATAAAATGTCTAGAAGGAGCGAGAAAATGTTCGAAGCATATCCAGATAATGTGCTCGATAGAAATGTTCCTCATGATCACGTGCCTTTGGTACATTTATTCCGTACTGGTATTATCTACAAATAAATACGCAGTAAATTCTTGTACAATAGTACGTTTTCTAAGTGAAACACACTCTAGGCCTTACATTCCTTTTTCACAGTTTCTTTTATAGCAATCAGATTTAGTTTCACATGAAAAACCTACACGGTACTATATGTGAACAGATGATAACTGCGTCCCAACACCATTTTATGGAAAATACCAAAACAAACATGTCTTATACACTGATTGTGTCGTGTATAAAACGACCACGGTTAACTATACCTCAGAATTGGTCTCTCCCCTTGTCTCCTTGAACTTGATACTCTTATGTCAAGCATAAAATAGCATGGAATTTTCCCTTTTGAAAAATTCAATATTTGAGGGTCTGAACTCCATCAATTGATTTGGAGTCTTTGAGGTAGATGACTTGTTCATAGGTCGGAAGGCTGTCTCAACGTGTAAGGTTTCCAATGAGAAGCATGATGTAGCCTGGCAGTGCCACGCCGACCAGTCGAAGGAGCCACGAGGCTCGATCGGGGTCACCTGGGACTGTGGACGGTGAGACGGGATGGCTTGAGGGTCGGAGATCCTCAAGTACCGCAGTTTTGGCCTAGTAGGCCAAGGATTCCGTCCAATCCGTTACATTGGTATCAGAGCCCCAGGGCTCGAATCCTACGTCAAGATTACCAGAGATGCCGAGGCGGCTCTCACTCCTAGTGGGGGGAGTGTAGCGTGGCAGTGCCACGCCGACCGGTCGAAGGAGCCACGTGGCTCGAGCGGGGTCACCTGGGACTGTGGACGGTGAGACGGGATGGCTTGAGGGTCGGAGACCCTCAAGCACCGCGGTTTTGGCCTAGTCGGCCAAGGATTCTATCCAATCCGTTACACATGATGACTCGGTTGCCGGTACAGTGCGTCCTTTACGGCCAAAACCTTCTTTCAGAGCCTTATGATCCACTCTGAAGAAAATTCACATTATTTGGTCCTTATAAAACAGACCATTCTCCCTTCATTTTTATTGCAAATCATGAGTGGAAGCTTGAGAAGACCGATTTGGACAATGATGTCTTGTAGTAAAACTTGACGAGGAAGTCTACATGGTTAAACAGATTGGCTTAACATATGGTACAAATAAGTTATATTGATTACACAAGGCTTTGTACAGAATTATGAAGTCACAACAATGAGGATGGTTTCTAATGTACTAAATTAAGTTATGCATAATTTTCTCGATCCCGTTTCTTCCCCATTCATGGATATTCTGGTATGCAACAATGGTCTACTTATTGCCTAACGGAACCCGTCCTCAGTCTAGTCGGTCAAGTTCCTTGTGCAGTGTGCACAAAAGTGGGATATTGGCCCTCCTCAAGCTTTTCTCTTCATTGATATCATCCATGATAGGAAATGTTGTATGCCGCATGTCCACCAGGCTACGCATGTACGATGTGATTTGCTGTACTCGTAGCCACTATTCCATCAATGTGGATACCGATAAGCCCAACAAGAAGAATATTACGGAAGTCGTTACGTGTGTCGAAAATAGGGAAGATTTCATTTTGGGGACCATATCCACGTCATTAGCTTTTTCATCTATCTTGTAACGGTGACAAGCGTTAATGTTGTACGTGTCGCCAATTTTCTTCCGCAAATATCTTAGTACCCCTGTAATAAGCGCTTGGAGGCATCACTTAGAGATATCAAATATGGGCTATCTAAAGTGCAAATTAGGCTTTAATATTGTAATCAACGCTCAGTTTTTATCAATGGATACAACAATTATGACTAGGTACATGAATCTAATGTTCATAGCCACACATGATACATTTTCTTGTTGGTGATTCTCCCATCTTGTGAAACAAGACAAAGCAAGGATGTGATGCATGTAGCTTGAGCAGAGCCAAGTATATTGTAATCAACAGAGTAGAGAGCAGAGTAAACTATGAATTTATGTGAGGGTCTAGAGGTCTCTTGTAATAGACACTGTTCACCTCCATCCGTTGCATAACCATCTCCTAACAATCGAAGCACTAGCTCAATTTTTAGCACAATTGCATGCATCATTCAGGCACCAAAAACATTAACATGCAACGTGGCAATAGAGATTTATGTTCCATTTGTGGTCTTGCGTCATGACCACAAAGTTCCGAGAGAGGTTTATATTACCTGGGTTGACACTCGGTTCAAGTGTGTTGTATTTCTAGCCAAGGATCTAAGATGTGGTTCGTTGAAAATATTGTTGTGAATTCTGTCATTTTTCTACAAAATTGTCATCTTCTTCAATATAATCCTGTCAATATAGATGTTCCCATTCTCCCTATTACAGGTCTTCCCTTGTCGTAATTTTTTTATTTTAAAGAGCGATAGAATTTGCCCCTTCATTGCATGGTGGATTGTGCGTTTGTGAGTCATGGGGGATTTGTGTTGTCGTGACATTTACCAGTGGCCACATGAATGCTTCTTGACTCCAACTATTTACACATAATTGTAGCCAACTGAAAGACGAAGGAATTCATCATTCAGGACTGCTCCGGGCCCTTCAACTTGTTCTTGACTGAAAATTTGACATTTGACTATGTTGCTTGTGTTGCCTAAGTATGATATGACAGAAACAATGCCAAACGATTTTTTGCTGGCCACCAGATTAGAGTGCCACTTCTAAGAGGATAGACTCAAAAGAGAAAACCTTGCATGCACTAGAGACATTTCTTTTTGATGTGGAATTCTTCTATTACATGTTAGGTGCATTTTGGATTCCTTCGCTTCCGAATTGTTGTTCACTAAGGTTCATGTTAGAAGTTTCCGGTAGCAACAGTCATTTACCACCGTCAACTTGCCAAGGGGGCTGAACTTAACCCACTTGGGTGGTGGCAATGGCCCAAATATTTTTCTCACGTGGGTAACGTCTTCAACCGAAGCTAATTCTCCCAACACCTCACTTTCTTGTCCTCCGTGATTCTTTGCTACGACATTTGCTTCCATGGATGTTCTTGCTCCATAGCTACTCGTGCATGGTGTGTGTGTGTGTGTGTGTGCGTGCGTGTGTGTGTGTGTGTGTATGCGTACATGTATGTGTATGCGTATATGTATGTGTATGTGTATGTGTATGTGCATGTGCATGTGCATGTGCATGTGCATGTGTATGTGTACGTGTATGTGTACGTGTATGTGCATGTGTATGTGTATGTGTATGTGTATGTGTATGTGTATGTGTATGTGTATGTGTATGTGTATGTGGCTATATGAGATAAACATAGTTTTAAATTCTGGGTATTGAGTGCTTGAGGGTAGATTATTTGATTGTAGAAACATGGTAAATGTGCATATTTACAACGAGTCTCTTAAAATAAGATTATAATTTGTGAAATAAGTTATTTATTTACTAAATCTTTTTTTTCATATGTATATTGTTTATTTCATGTGTTTTGTGATGGCTTCATGTGCTACTTATGGCTTCTCTTCTCTTTGATTGCGACCCTTACTAGAAGATGACAGCCTGAAGGCCTTTCAATTGCGACTGGGTCCTCACGGTTGGAAAAAATAGCCTTTTGGGTCCCATAATCATCAATGTCGTAAAGTCTGACNTAGCCAACTGAAAGACGAAGGAATTCATCATTCAGGACTGCTCCGGGCCCTTCAACTTGTTCTTGACTGAAAATTTGACATTTGACTATGTTGCTTGTGTTGCCTAAGTATGATATGACAGAAACAATGCCAAACGATTTTTTGCTGGCCACCAGATTAGAGTGCCACTTCTAAGAGGATAGACTCAAAAGAGAAAACCTTGCATGCACTAGAGACATTTCTTTTTGATGTGGAATTCTTCTATTACATGATAGGTGCATTTTGGATTCCTTCGCTTCCGAATTGTTGTTCACTAAGGTTCATGTTAGAAGTTTCCGGTAGCAACAGTCATTTACCACCGTCAACTTGCCAAGGGGGCTGAACCTAACCCACATGGGTGGTGGCAATGCCCCAAATATTTTTCTCACGTGGGTAACGTCTTCAACCGAAGCTAATTCTCCCAACACCTCACTTTCTTGTCCTCCGTGATTCTTTGCTACGACATTTGCTTCCATGGATGTTCTTGCTCCATAGCTACTCGTGCATGGTGTGTGTGTGTGTGTGTGTGTGTGTGTGTGTGTATGNTTGTGATGGCTTCATGTGCTACTTATGGCTTCTCTTCTCTTTGATTGCGACCCTTACTAGAAGATGACAGCCTGAAGGCCTTTCAATTGCGACTGGGTCCTCACGGTTGGAAAAAATAGCCTTTTGGGTCCCATAATCATCAATGTCGTAAAGTCTGACGTCGATAATGCCACACAACTGACCCGGGCCATAGAACCTGACGTCCAACTGGCTTTGTTTTGCCCAAAAGTGAAAGCTTCAGCTGCGTCCGTGTTCGAACAGTTCCCCATTCTTTCTGCTGAGCACAGAACGGCCGAATGTTGTCGGACTCCCCACGTAGTCCGACATCGTCGGACTCACGACGTGGTACATTTTTTTTAGGGGCGGCGGCGACCTCTGCAGCTGCCGTTGCTGCCGCCGAGCAGCGCCAGGGCGTCCACATGGCTCGCTCCTCGCGGGCGAGCCCACAGCGAGGAGGCGAGATGAAGGCAAGCCCGTAGCCACGAGGCTGCTGCTTCGTTAGGATCAAGTAGGAGTTGACACTGCTCGTTGCAGGTCACTGGTTTTTGTTCGCAGAGGGCAGCGTGACGCCGCTGCCGCAGTCGTCCACGAGCCAGGAGGAGGAGGAGGTTTCGTGTGGCCGACCTGCCTTTCCTCTTGTTCGCTTGTTGAAAACGGGGGACTCAGAGCGAATCTGGTAGAGGTGGAGGTGACTCGAAGGCGCCGTTTATGCAGCCGCCGTGTCTAGTGCACTTACGTCCTCTGGTCCCAAATCTTGCCGTGTGTTTTCAAACGCAAGTGGAGTAAGCTCTCCGGACTCGACTTTTTTTGTTACTTCTTTTGGGGTTTCGCCGACACTGCATGGAGCATGGGGCTCCCGGGCGCCCCCTGACTTCCACCACCGCGTCTGTTCTCGCGTTCTCCGCGTCTGCCGCCGCATCAGCCAACGGCCCTCTCACTGAGCACCGTGTCTTCGCACCAGTCGCAGCCGCAGCACCGGCAGCGGCAGCACCACCGGCAGCAGCAGCAGGAGGGACGGGAGCTGCTGCTGCTGCGGAGGCAGCAGCAACGGCAGCAGGAGCAGCAGCAGGAGCAGGAGTAGCAGCCGCAGGTGCCGCAGGCGGCAGCGGACGCAGAGGTGGTTATGGGGTCATATCTTCCGGGAATACTGCTGCCCAGCGCAGCAGCGCCAGCGTCAGCATCGGCATTGGCAGGAGCATGGCCGCCGCAAATGCCCACGCCTACGGGGACAAGGTCAGTCACGCTGATGATCTATTTTCATGGATAAACGGACACCGTCTTGACCTGAACCGGCATGTTTATTCTATGGCCGTCGGAAAGACTGAATCATGGACATGCCTCTCCCCCACCTGTGGACAGACAACGTGCCGATATGGACGAGTGAGAGAGGTGGCCCTCCAAGGGCTGCCGTCGAAAACTGGGAAATCGAAGAGTGGAAATGAATGGCCGGGGAGACGGCGTCCAGCTCAGTTGATTAGAGCGTACAAATGACTAGCCACGAGATGATGCACTGGTCAATTATGGCACCCTAATTTAGTGGCGTAGCTTTTAACTAGACGTTTTGCAAAACGTCAAACGAAACAGTACTTGCAAATTACCAGCCAGATGGTGCGGTGGTCAATTACGGCACCCTAATTTGGTGGCGTATTTTGTAATTAGACGTTTTGCAAAACGTCCAACACGAAGTTAGATGCAAATGATCAGCCACGAGATGGTGCGGTGGTCAATTACGGCACTCTAATCTGGTGGCATGGCAAGCGGAGGCTAGAGGCTAGAGGTTCGACCTGGACAGACTGCTAGCTCGAAAGGTAGCTGGAGTTACGACTGAACCAGGGCATGTGTGGCGTGCTTCGACAAGCTACTGCTGGCCTTGACTACCGAACAAGACTTTTGTGTCTTGCTCATGGATATGTTTCCGATGGTCAGCAGCAGCAGCAGCAGCAGCAGCAGCAGC
>SZWC01006070.1:50631-66563 GCA_023375785.1 Penium margaritaceum | reverse complement strand
CCCCCCCTCTCTCCCCTCCCCCATTCTACCTATTCGCAGTTGACAGCGCTAGTGGCTCCTGCATTGGCGGTCTACGAGGCGCCGGCAGGTCTGACGGACGACCAGTGGGTGGAGGCCGCCATCTACTTTGTCCTCATCTTCGGCGGCTACCTCTTTGTCGCACCCGTGAGTGGAAGAACAATAGTCGGAGGATTTATTTTTTCTAAAACGCTTTGCAAAGCGTCTAGAAAAAATAAAGCGCACCCCTGAGTGGAAAACAACAGTCGAAGGATCACACCTACCGCCAGCGAATACTGCAGCGCTCCGACCATTCTTGTTGTTTCGAGTGCAAAGAACAGCAGGGAAGTCAAATGTCCGGAGGAGGACCTCCTGTTTGCGCCGCAGCGAACGCTGCAACTGGAGGACCTGGATGTCCTTCTGGTCGTCCTGTTGCAGCTTCCGAAGCTGCAACCTTACCCCCACCTGCATCCGGGGTTGCAACCTTACCCTCCCTGCATCCGCAGTTGCAACCTTACCCCCCCTTCCCCCCCCGGGTGTCCAAAGTTACAAACCTTACCCTCCCTATGTCCGAAGTTGCAATCTCACCCTCCCTACGTCCGAAGTTGCAATCTCACCCTCCCTACGTCCGGGAGTTTCAACCTTACATTGCTGCACTCATGAAGGTGTCCCAGCCAACAGGACACGGACGTTTTGCAAAACTCCTAGGAAGTCTTTACCTGACAGGGCTCGGATAGAATCTGATGGTTGGACTCTAGACGTGTGGATCCGCTTCAGCTTCCATGCAAGCCTTGATTCACCGATGGTCTTGGAAATGCCTCAAGAGTGCAGACCTCCCCCAAGGAACGCTCCTCCTAACCCTTTTGCAGCAAAATCTCCACCAACGACTCGTCGAGAGTATCGACTCAACGACTCATCGAGAGTATCGACTCAACGACTCGTCGAGAACCTTGCGAGAACCGGAATGGGAATCGGTGAGGCACGGCGACCGTTCAGCGGCCGGTCGCGCTGTTCAAGTCCCTCCATCTGCCTTTGTTGACTTTCTGGCCCGTGGCTGGCTTGTACCGTCGCCTGCCGCAGGGCAATGGGGGGAGATGTACACAGCCTTCCGCACAAACTTCTCTTCTCTCCTCTCCTCTTCTCTTCTCTTCTCTTCTCTCCTCTCCTCTCCTCTCCTCTTCTCTTCTCTCCTCTCCTCTCCTCTCCTCTTTCTTCATGCCTTCTCTGCTGTTGCTTTTGTTGCAGTGCCTGCTTGTCTATGGAGTCCTGCTAGCAGCTGTTGTCTGCTTGTCCACAGTGACCTGCGTGTGCGCTGTGCAGACGAACGCTTTGCAAAGCGGCCAAGCTGATGAGAAGAATTTGCGCGAAATCTGAAAGTCGCGTTCGCTCTTCTTTTGCTCGCCTCGCTTCGCATCGCTTCCCCACGCAGCTGTTCACCTGCAACTGCCCGCGCGCGCGTGCGTTGGTGCAAACAACCGGGCTCACAAAACGGGGAAGTCGCACATAGTGCGTCGTCTGAGAGTTTCGTTTTTTCGTTTCTTTCCCTTTGCTTCACCACGCAGCCGCTGATCTACAACTACCTCCGCGTGCGTTGGTACAACCGCTCGATGCCCGAGACCTTCTTCCAGTACTGGCTCATGTTCACCTTCTTCCCTGGGTGAGTTTGGCGGGGCAGGATTAGGGTTAGCATCGTCTCCATGTCTCTGTCTGCCCTTTGTGATCTGCGCGTTCGTATCGTCGGCACACCAAAAAGTGTCAGTCCTTGCCTCTCAATGTCTCTTGTAGTCTGTAGCCTGTCGTGCGCCATTGTGGTGTTGGAAGTACTGGCCCATGGCCGCCTTCTTCCCTCGCTGAGTCAAAAACCACGATGATCGTAGTCGTCATGCAGAAGATGCACATCGTTTTTTGCTTCGATTTTTTTTTTTTTTTTCCTTCCACGGTGGCTCATGCGCACCTTCTTTTCCCGGAGTAATCATGAAACACACTTCATATGTTTTTAGAAACGTCTCACTTGTTTGTGTCCTTCCAGGACTCACCCATGATCCCCTGTGGGCAATGGGTAGAGTGGGTTTTGAGCTTATAAGACCACTCCTAGCCACCCCTCTTCTTCTTCTTCTCCCTCTTCTCCCCTTTCCAAACCTTGTTTCGGACCTTTCCCTCCGCCGGCCTGATCTTGTCTCTCACCCTAGGAGCTTGAAGCTGTAGTTGGTCGCTGTCGCAACCGCAGCCGGCAGCCCACAGAAGCTACTGGACCAGTCGCTCAGCCAATGCTGGCAGCCCACAGAAGCCACTGGACCAGTCGCTCAGCCAATGCTGGCGGTTTCTGTCATGCACCAGTGGTGCATCGCCCCCCCCATCCTTGCGCTTGAATTTTGTAACGATGTAATGCTTCCTTCTTCGCGCGTCCGCACCTCCTACCTCCCTCTTGCCCTGCCTTAGCTTTCGACAGGATGCGCTCAACGAGTTGGTTGCTTGCTCCCTTCCTCCAGTCTATCTTTTTTTTTGCACACTGCAAAAGCTGCAGTGCGAATGACCTGCCATTGCACCGCCAAAAACATCTTGCTCTCTTTTTTCACTCCTGCCTCCGTTGGTGCTTTGCTGCTGCTGCCACTGCTACTGCTGCTTCTGTCCCAGGATGCTGCTGTGGGCGCCCTTCATCAACTTCCGGCGATTCCCTAGGGACTCTGTCTAAGTCGTCGTGCATCACCAAACAGAAGAGCTCCTCTGTTTCTCGTTCACACAGCGCACGTGTTCAACACTTTCGAACATGTGTTGGGCGAGTATCGCAGCCAAATTAAAAAATTGTCTGGAATTTGGCAACTAGCATCAGTGCACCAAATGTGTAGCCTGTTTCTAGGAACAAATCATCTCTGACCTTTGCATCGGTGCATGGTTGTAACAATGACAAGCAAAAGAGGAAGAGGAAAATAAAAAACTGATGTCAAGCTGTGAGAGACTGAGTGTGAAGGAGATGTGAGGAGTTGCATGTATTGGTGTTGTCGTTTTTGCTTCGTAACACAAAGTGAATAATCTCATTTAGTAGTTTATGGACACTCTTACGACCCTTCTGAAGACTGGCAGCAAATGCACAAGTAGACAACTTCCTGTCTTGAAAATTGAAAATGATGTTACCTTGCGTTCATGCATAACCCCCCTCGGAGGGGACATGGCAAACATTTCCCCAGCTAGTATCAGAAGAGAGACTATGTCATGTCCTGGTCATATATGCACCACGAAACATGTGAGACACATTTGACATGATGGACATGCAACACATTGTCCCATGCCTCCCGCATCGTAACGCAAAACGGCAGTTCCCTGGCCTTCTTGCAGGTGGCATCAAGGCCTTGATGCACAATATCCGGCTCGTCAAAGTGCCAAATGCGAAGTGCTGCCGACTCTACCATTTCACATGATGCCACCATCGGTGCAGGGGGTTGTCCTTTTTGGAATTGCCACGTGTGCACCGTTGTCGCTGCAAGCACTGCAAGATGATCGCAGTGGGTGCACTTGTCCAAAAGCACCAAGGGTATTGGTGGTGGCGTCGTATCACTGCCACTCAAAATGTGGTGGAGGATGCGAATGGACGCCATGAAACCCTGTGTGTCTGCCTTTGACTGAGGCCTGCCAGAAGCAAGCGTGTGAATGGTGACGCCGCCAGCTGGGCTTCAACAACAGTGTTCCAAAAGCGCCGCACCGTTTAGTCATTCTGCAGGAGGGTTCACATGGGCTACGGCGAAATGCATTCCGGGAGGTGGGAATGTCAGCAAGTCAAGGAGAGAGCAATTCAAACTGCTGTCGTCTTTTTGCAGTGTCCACTTTGAGACTGGCACAAGGTGAAGTCTCTAAGCTGACAGCGATGTAGTCCCTGCTCTTGTTGTAAACTTCCAATTTTGTTGACCTTGTCATTTTGTGTCTGAAGCCACTCCAGTGTCAAGTTCAGACTGCCGACAAACATCCATAACAACGTGGGCGGCGGTTGGAGGTCGTCGACAATCACCCCAAGAGAGGAGGCAGAGGAGGCAGTAGCACCGGTGCGTGCCCTGCTGGGCACGCACCGGTGCTACTGCCTCCTCTGCCGCTGCTGCGGTGACTGCCGCCTCCTCCTCATCATCCTCCACTGGCTCTGCCCTTTCCACCACCTCTGTCCCCTTACACCCGACACCTCCAACACCCAGCCCGTGGGGCTGGATTCCTCCTCCATCTGGACCACCGTACTACGGACCTCCGTCCTCCCACTATCACGTACCCCACTGGGCACGTGACGACGGGCACTTCTCTGACCGCTCCTCCGACCGCTACTCAGAGCACTCCTCTGATCGCCGTGACGAGGAGCGCACGCTTGAACGTCAGCTGGCGGAGCTTCTTCACCTTCACTCTCAGGGAGGTGAGAGTGTGAGGCCAGTCGCATGTGTCTGTTTGTGAGTCTGAGGACACTCTTCGTGGTGATTCCTCTGGTCGTGTTCAAGGGGATTTGCCTGACGATTGTGCATGGACTGAAAAATGGCAGTCACATACGTACCCCGCACGTCTTGGTCGCTCGTCCTCTCTCTCTTCCTGCGTCACTGTTGCTGTCTGTCTTGTCCTCCCCACCACTCGTGCCTCACCCGGCCTCTGGATCATCGATTCTGGGGCCACTTATCACATGACCTCCTGTCGTTCATCCTTCGTTTCCCTTGGCCCTGTTCAGTCCGTACGTTCTGTCCGCATTGGCTCTGGCCAGTTACTCCCTGTCCAAGGTGTTGGTGTGGTACGCTTTGTGGGTCCTGGTGGCATTGTCTATCTTCCTGACGTTTTGTACGTGCTTGATCTTGAGGTCAGCCTTCTCTCTGTGACCACCCTTGACGACCAGGGCATGGAATTTTCCTCCAGCCGTGGCCTTGCCTCTATCTCTCTCCGCTCGTCTAGCCGTGTTGTTCTTCGTGGTGTGCGCTGTGATCGCCTATTCCGCTTCCCGCTCACGTTGCCCTCCACTTCCGCTACATCTGCTCTTGTTCACGTTGCCCCGTCCTTGTCTCCTGAGCACACTGATCTCCTGTATCGTCGTCTCTGCCACATTCACACCGCTGCCATCCAGCGCCTCCTTCGCCTTCGGCCAGCCCACGGCCTTGACCTTGCCACGTTTGCTCCTCCCTGCACTTCCACCTGTCTTGACTGTGCCAGTGGCAAGATGCACCGCTCCCCTTTTTCCACCTCTGAGTCCACTACCGCTCAACACCTCGACCTAGTGCATGCTGACGTCATGGGCCCATTGCCCAATGACTTCCTTGGCGGCCTTGGTCGTTACGTCCTCTGCTTGACTGATGATTTCTCCCGCTACTGCTGGGTCTTTCCCCTTCGTCACAAAAGTGACGTCACTGACGTTCTTGAGTCCTGGCTCCCGCAGGTTGAGCGTGCCTGTAACAGACCCCTGTGTGTCTTTCGCAGTGATCGTGGTGGTGAGTTCTTTGGTCCCACCTCTCATTTCCTCTCCTCTTGTGGTGTCCGGGTCGAGTCCTCTGCCCCTTACACTCCCCAACAAAATGGTGTTTCTGAGTGCTGAAATCGCAGCCTTGCTGATGGTATGCGTTCCCTCCTCTTTGCCTCCGGCCAATCCCCTCTCTTTGCCTTTGAGGCAATGTCGTATATCACTTCGGTTTGGAACCGTGTCCCTCATGGCCCCCTTCCACACTCTGTCACCCCCTTCCAACGCTGGACTGGTCAGCGTGCCGATCTCCGCCTTGCCCGTGACTGGGGTTGTCTTGCCTCCGTGTGGGTCCCTTCGGACCATCGCGATGACAACCTGTCACCTCGTGCCCGGCTCTGCCTCTTTCTGGGCATCTCTCCCTTCTCCAAAGCCTGGCGTCTCTGGGACCCCTCCCGGTGCCGTGTCATCGAGTCTCGTGATGCCCTGTTCTTTGAACACCTGTTTGAACGTGATACTCCCCGCCTTGGTGCCTCCCTCGCTCTGCCCTCTCGGAGTGGGGGTGGTTCTCTGCCCCTTGGGCCTTCCATGCTCTCCTCTGGGCATCCCTTGTTGCCTCCCGTTGCCTCGTCCACTGCACCGAGTTTGGCCTTGCCCTCCTCTCCTTCTCAGTCCTCTTCGCCCTCTGTATCGTCTGCCCCTCTCACTGCACCCTCTCCCCGGTCGCCTCCTTCTTCGCCTGATGCTGTCTCACATGCATCTTCTGTCTCCCCACCTGGCACTGTCTCCCCGCCACTTGCTCTCTCTCCAGAATCTGATCCTGCGGTCTCCCCGCCTCCGGTTGTGCAATCACGCCTTGATGTTTCTTCCGCCTCCTTGCGTGCAGCGTCCATTCCACCGGTGTCACCCTACACTCGTGGCGGGCGCCTCCGTGCACTTCCCTCTCAGTCACATCCAGTGGTCTCTGGTGACCCTGGTTTCCGAGTCCTCGGCCTTGCTATCTCTTCTCTGTCCACTGCTGCATCTATCATCCACCCCATCACTGCACTGGGGTACTCCCTTGTTGAGGATGAGTTCCATTCAGCTCTGTCCTCATCTGTGGCTGGATACGTTGTATTGTGCTTTACTGCCGCTGGGCTCTCCCCTCTACCACCTGAGCCTCTGACTGTGGAAATAACGCGCACGGCTTCTGACTCCTCTCTTTGGGAGAAGGCCATGAAGACTTGATGCACTTTCTGAGCATAAGGTATACGAGCTTGTTGATCCCCCACCGGGTCGCAAGGCAGTTGCGGCCAAGTGGGTGTATTGTCGTAAGCTGAACCTTGACAACATTGTTGAACGAACAAGGCACGTCTCACCGCGAAAGGGTTCTCTCAGATCCCTGGTGTCGACTTTGACGAGACCGTTGTCCCAGTTGGTCGATACACCACAGCCAGGGCTCTCTTGAGCCTGGTTGTTCAGCATGACTGGGAGCTCGAGCAGATGGATGTTAACAATGTCTTCCTCCATGGTAGGTTGGATGAGGAGATTTACATGGTGCAGCCACCTGGCTTCTCAGATGGAAAGAACCGGGTGTGGCGCTTGCGCAAGGCCCTCTATGGCCTAAAACAGTCCCCACGGTGCTGGAACCAAGAAATCACAACGACCCTTGAAAAAGGAGGATACAGACGGAGCACTGTGGATCCAGCGCTGTTCCTCAGTGGCCCCACCAAGCCACTTGTTGCCATTCTTGTCTACGTAGATGACCTTCTCATTGCCTCTCCTGATCCTGCCTCTGTCGCAGCAGCAAAGGCGCTTCTTCAGGCAACATACAAGATGAAGGATCTTGGACCGGCTCGAGTCTTTCTTGGCATGGAGCTAGAACGAGACCGGGGGCGTCGCACTTTGCACGTCCATCAGGCTGCATATGTACGCAGCCTGGGGGAGCGATTTACACCGCTCCTCACATCCATCCCCACTGCATCCACTCCCATGACACTCACTGGTCAGTCCTTACTGAAGTCACGGGACATGTCCACACTGGGGGAGGTGGTCGATGTGACTGATTACCTCCGTGTCATTGGGTCTTTGATGTATCTTGCCACAACCACTCGTGCAGATGTGGCATTTGCTGTGAATTTCCTTTCCCAGTTCTCCCAGTGCCCCCGTGAGCGTCACCTTGAGGCAGCGTTGCGGGTGGTGCGCTATGTCCTCTCCACCCCCCGCATCGGCATGTACTTTTGTGCACAGCCCTTGGTTGTCGTTGACAGCTTCACGGACAGTGACTAGGCACATGACTCTGATGCTCACAACCGAACAGGCTACATCTTTCTTGTCAACGACACTGCAGTCTCCTGGAAAAGTGGCAAACAAGGGTGTATCGCTCGCAGCACCGCTGAGGCTGAGTATGTTGCGCTTGGTGCAGGCACATGTGAGGCTGTATGGCTATGTCGCCTGTTGCAACAATTGCGTGTACCCATCCGTTGCATCACGCTACGTTGTGATAACCAAAGCAGAAAAGCCATTGCTGAAAACAGTGGCATGCATCATTCACGCACGAAGCACATTAATGTGGAGCATCATTTTGTTCGCGAGTGCATTGCTGCTGGCATAGTCCAGGTCACTTAGGTGGACACACGATCTCAGAGAGCTGACTTCCTCACAAATGCTCTCAGTCGTAATGTGTTCCAAGGTGCTGTTCACTCAGTTGGTCTTATCAGTCCACATGATTCAGGCTGATTTGGTCCAGTATGTCTCCGTCACCTCTCGTGATTCCCTTATGGTGTTCATGCGTGTGTGGAATGTTGTCTGCGGGTCATGGGGGAATGTTGAAGTTCGTTCGCCACTCACAACTCTGTGACCTCTTGTCTCCACATACATTGCACACATCTGTACAGATTGTTGGATTCATGTCATTATCACACGGTGACCTATGGCCTCATTGCACACTCACATCACTGGTGCAGGTGACTGACCAGAGAGAGATGACTTCGCCGATTGACTCGTCGTGACCAGAAGTTGGGAAGACGAGCCATGGAGAGGCCCAATCAGAGCTTGCCAGCCTCATTTGCATTTCTCACATGCATTCGTGCACAATTGGTCATGAGCATAACCGGGTTCATCCTCTAGTCAGATTGTTGCTTGGACGGTGACCTAGTTTATGCTAGGAAATTATTCTGTGGGCAGGTGGGGTCGAATCCACCGGTTTCGAGGGTGGCGAGTGAGATCGAGCTCGCTGCTCGCTCGCTCGCTCCCTCCTCCTCGTAACACCTCTGTGGCGTGTTACTTGCAACTAACGATCCGTTTCTTTGACTCTACTTACTCCGCACTAAGCTATGGCACATTCCCACACTTGTGTGCCATGTGTCATGCTCTTGCCTCTTCCTACTAGCTGGTTTACGCTATCTATTGGTATCAGAGCTGCTGCGTGAGAGACGGACGACGGATCGACCCGCCGTCCGTGGATCCTTGGCCCTTTGCGCGACCGCCTCTCTTGGCGTCACGCACCCACCCCGCAGCCGCTTGTGGCCCTTAGGGGAGAGTGCTCCCGCTCTCCCCTCCTCCCCTCTCTCTCCTCTTGGCCCGCCTCCTCTTCTTCGGCCGCGGGCAAAGGGCTTCGCCTCGCTTAGCAACGAGCCCCGCGGAGAGAGTGCGTCCTCCCGCTCTTCCCATCTGCCGCCCTCTCTCTTAGCGCCGCCTGCCCCTCCGGTGTCACTGGCACAGTAGGCGGGACTCTCCCGCCTCAGTGCCTCCTCTCAGCGCCCTTCGGCCGGCGACCTTTGTGTAGGGCCGCACCGTAGCGAAGGAGCACCGCAGCACCGCCCACAGCAGCAGCCGCAGCACCGCCGACGCCACATCCTTCTCCGCAGCCGCATTGGCACCGTGATGGCAGCTGCAAGCGACGTGACGTGCAGCTGCGGTGCCGCCTCTCTTGGCGCACATCCGACGGCCTTGTAGCAGTTTCTACACCACCGTCGCGGTGGTGGTCGTCGCCACGCTAGCGCACTGGGAGGCAACCAGCGCCACTCCCCTTGGGAGCCACTCCGGGGAGAGCTCGGTGTAGCAACGCCACTTCCGTTGTGACGCCGATTCCGCCGAGTCAACTTCCGCCTCGCTACCAGTGCAGCCCTCCGTTCCGGTAAGCTCTCCTCTTTGCCATTCCCCTGGGAGGGTCGAGCAACCGTACAGTGGAATTGGGGTAGACGCAGCCACCGCTCGGGTGTTCTCTGTCCTAGGTCACGACGTCGTTGACGTGGCCACCAGGATTACGCGCACGGCATCGGCAGTGATAGACGCTGCAGCAGCAACCGCCGCCACACTTGCTGCCAGTGCCCGAGCTTCTCGCGCCTCTGCCTTGACCTCCGCAGGACGTGCTACCGAGTCGTACACCGAAGTTGCGGTTATTGCTAGTCCGGTGGCTGCTTCAACTGTTGATATTTTTACTCAGGTTACTGCAGCTGCCTCTGCTGTTGCTGCCACGACTGCCTCTGCTACGTCTGCCGTGTCTTCGGCCGCTTCCTCCATTCACACCTCCACCTCAGGTGCTGTTACAACTGCTTCATCTGCTCCATCGGCCGTCACCATCGTCGTCACACCCGCCATCTCCGTTGTTGCAGCCTTCACTACCCTTGGGGCGGTTCTCACCACCGGAGTGCTTGCTCTGGTGATTCCTGTTGCGTCCACTGTCTCTGTTGTCTCTGCTGCATTCGCCACTGCTGTCCCACCACTCCTTGCCCTCTTGCACACACCCCCATCTCCCTCTGCCTTGTGAGGGTCCTTTCCTCCTGCCCTGTCCCTTGCTCGCTTGTTTCTCTCGTGGGGTCCTCTGCTTATCTGATTGGGGTCGGACTGTCCTACAACACACATCCCTCGTGCCTTGGGCACATCCAGTTTTCCCACGCCCACTGGGGCAGGGGAAACTCTGCCGAAATCTGTTCGGCAGGACTTTGTCGTCGTCACCATGCCGAGTGACGACGAGTCAGTCATAGCTGACCTGCAGCGCCAGCTGCGCCTCGCTCGCGAGGCCCAGCGCGAGGCTGAGGTCCGCCCCAGGCTTGCCGATGATAACCGCGCCGCCTTTGCTGATCAGGTTGCAGCTATTGTGCTTAAGTGCCTCCCTGCTGTGTCCTTCCAAGCCGCTGCTGCCAGCGCTAGCACCACTGCGGCTGCTTCCTCTACACCCGCCGCTTCTAGTACCGCTGCCGAAAACACTACTGTCACGCCTTCCGCTGCCAATCCCACTCCTGCCGCGCGCCAGCATGATTTCTTCTCGCAGCCGCTTGTCCTGTCCGCTGGACTCGTCTTCTCCTCCTGGGAAACCCGCTTCAGCGCCTGGGCCCAGGGGGAGAGTCTGTGGGAATACTATTTCCCAGCTGTCGCGCCTTTTACGCCTGTCGCTGCAAAGTCTGCGCGTGCTATCCGTGCCCTCATTACTGCTGCGCCAGAGACGCTTGTCGACGATGTCGGTACCTATAACGCCTATCCCGCCGCGCAGCGTCTAGCTGACCCTGTTGGTGCCTACACCATGCTTCGTAGTCGCACCACAGTCACTGGTCAAACAGCCCAAAGTGCCCTCATTGTGCAGTTCAACACGCTCATAATGCGTGCTGACGAGTCGGCTGATGCCTACTGGGCACGATGGCTCAAGCTCTTTCGTGAGCTTGGCAAAGCCACGCCTGGCCATCTAGCGGCTGTCCACACCATGGTCAACGGGTTGATTCTCGAGCTGTCAGACCTTCTCCGCGACGTCAAATCTGATGAGCTGCTGCGTCTCGCTTCCCAGCCCGTTCCTCCTGATTCCCCGCCGGGCATTGGCGCTCTCTGGGACTTCGTTGCTGAGAGGCTCGCTGCCTGGTGGACCAGCCTCCAGAAGAAACTCCTGCACCGCACTACAGTCGCCGAGGTTGCTGCCGCCACCACCGCTTCCTCCTCTACTTCTTCCTCGCTGTCGCCACCTCCTCCACATCCTCTTCTTCTTCGGCATCTACGGCCACCGCTCCCGCCTCCCAGGGTCGCGGGCGTGGCCGTAGTCGCGGGAAGGGCAAGGGGAAGGGCAAGGATACTGCACCATCTCGTGTCCCTGGTGAGGTTGTGTGCTGGAACTGTGGCTCCTCTGAGCATTCTGCTCGTACGTGCCCTGCGCCCCCTGACGATCTCCGCCTGGCCCGCTCTATGCGTGCGCACTGGGCTCGCACCAGCGGCTCTTTGTCTTTGTCCGCCACCAGCTCCAGCTCCAGCTCCGTCTCTCGACCCGCCAGCTCCACCTCGGTACAGGTCTGCTCCACCGCTGGCGTCTCCATAGCTCCATCCCCCATCCCATACCTGTGGGGCTGGCCGTCACCCTACGGAGCGCCCGTGTATGCCGGGCCCCCTTCCCTGGCGTACATCCCACCTCGTGGTTCGCACCTCCCTCGGGCTCTTCTCCTCCATCTTCCGCAGCGTCCGTCGATGGCGAGCGCCAGCTGGAGCAGTCTCTTCTCTAGCGTCTTCACCTCCACGATCAGAGAGGTGAGAGTGTGTCTTCGTTGGCCAGAGGTCTACCTTGTCACACTAACACTGTTCTTCGTGGGGACCCCCCCGGTCATGTTCTTCGGCTCCCGTCCGCATCTGCTCTGTGGGTTGAGCACTGGCAGTTTTTCGTTCTTCCTCGTTGCTTGTCTGTCTGTGACTTTGCTCCACCCTCTGTTGGCACTGTTGCCACCTGTGGCGTTCTTCCTGGTGTTCGTGTTTCCGGTGGCTTCTGGGTTCTCGACTCCGGGGCCACCGACCACATGAACTCTGTTCGCTCAGCGTTTGTCTCGTTGGGTCCCGCTGGTTCCGTCCGTTTTGTTCGTACTGGTTCTGGTCAGTTGCTGCCTGTCCAGGGCGTTGGCGTTGCCCGTTTTGTTGGTCCCAGTGGCGTGCTGTTTCTGTCTGACGTGCTGTATGTGCCTTCGTTGGAGCTCAGCTTGTTGTCCGTGCCCTCCCTTGACAATCAGGGCATCGATTTCTCAGCCAGTCGGGGTGTTGGCACTGTCTGCACTCGTTCCACTGGTCGCATCGTTCTGCGGGGGGTTAAGTGTGATGAACTCTACCGTGTGCCACTAATTGCTCCCACTCCCCACTCTGTTGGCTCCTCTCTTGCTCACGTTGCACCATCCCTCTCTCCCGCTGACATCCAACTCTTGCATCGTCGTCTTGGCCATGTTCACACTAATGCCATCTCCAACATGCTCCGTCTCCAACCTGCTGTTGGGGTGTCACCCTCCACCTTTCCCTCACCCTGTCCCTCGGACTGTCTAGACTGCACCCAAGGGAAAATGCATCGTTCTCCCTTTGCTTCCTCTGACTCCAGGTCCTCCCACCCCCTTGCTCTTGTTCACGCTGATGTCATGGGTCCTCTCCCCCATGAATTTCTTGAGGGTGTTGGGCGTTATGTTTTGTGCCTCACTGATGACTTCTCCCGCTTTAGCTGGGTATTCGCTCTTCGCCAGAAGAGTGACGTCCCTGCTGTCATTGAGTCCTGGCTCCGACAGGCTGAACGGTATTGTCAGAGCTCCCTGCATGTCTTCCGTAGCGACCATGGCGGTGAGTTTCTTGGTCCCACCGCCCGGTTCCTTGAGTCTCAAGGGGTGTGTTTGGAGATCTCGGCTCCCTACACACCCCAGCAAAATGGAGTCTCTGAGCATTGGAACTGTACTCTCTCCGTTGGCGTCCGAACCCTTCTGTCTGAGTCCGGTGTCCCTCCTCTGTTCGCCTTTGAGGCCATGAGTTACATGACCTGGGTTTGGAATCGTGTACCGCACGGGCCTCTTCCCCGCACGGTCACGCCTTTTGAGCGTTGGTACGGGACCCATGTTGATCTCCGACTTGCTCATGTCTGGGGTAGCATTGCGTCCGTCTGGCTCCCTGACGACCTTCGTGACTGTAAACGTTCCCCTCGTGGGCGTCTCTGTCCTTTCTTGGGCGTGTCTGTCCAGTCCAGAGCCTGGCGCTTCTGGGACCAGGAGTGCCAGCACGTCGTTGAGTCCCCCGATGCTCTTTTCTTTGAGTCTGTGTTTCTCCGTGACCTCACTCGTCACTCGTCGGCCGCCTCCCTGCTGCCGCTCTCTCGGTTGCGGGGGGAATTCAGGCCTACAGTTCCCGCTGTCCCTGCTACTCTCCCTTCTTCGCAGTCTCCACCCTCTGAGCGGCACTCGTCGTCTGGCACTGTGACTCCGTCCGTGTCGCCCAGCTCGGTTGGAGCTCCTGAGTCTCCTCTTGTGTCCTCCCTAGTTTTGTCCGAGTCCGTTTCTCCTGCCCATTCCTCAGTGGCTCCGTCCAGTCCGCTTACCCCTGTGTCACCCAGTCGATCCATCCCTACACCATCGCTTGGTGACCCTCCTAGCCCTGCTCCCATCGAACCCTTTGTTCATGGCGGGCGTCTCCGAGCGCTCCCCACTCGCTCCTCCAGTGTCGCATCCCCATCCGTCCGTCCTGTCCAGTCCCACCCAGAGCAGCCTGTGCGACTGCCGACTGGCATGGACGCCTTGGGCTTAGCCACAGCGGTCGTCCATCCCAGCTCTGCCCTTAGACGAACACTACTCGTGTCCGAGCACGAGCGCACTCTTGAAGCCGCCATCCGTAGCAGCGTTGCTGAGTGTCACATGGCAGCCGCTATTGCTGCACTCGCATCGTCCGACCCGATATCTGTTCGTCAGGCACGCGCTGCGCCCAACTCCCAACAGTGGGAGGATGCCATGCGAGATGAGCTTCGATCTCTTGATGACCACGCCGTCTACAAGCTGGTCGATCTCCTGCCCGGTCGCAAGGCCATCGATGCACGATGGGTCTTTCGGCGCAAGTACAAGCCCAATGGCGAGCTTGACAAGTATAAGGCACGTCTCACTGCTAAGGGGTTTTCTCAAGTCCCTGACATTGATTTTTATGAGACTTTTGTCCCCGTCGGACGCTACACCACTGCACGCGCCCTTCTGAGTCTTGTCGCTCACCATGACTCGGAGCTCGAGCAGATGGATGTAAACAACGCCTTTCTGCACGGTCAGCTGGATGAGGAGATTTATGTGGTGCAACCACCAGGGTTCTCAGACGGCACCAACAGGGTGTGGAGACTGCGCAAGGCTCTCTATGGCCTGAAGCAGTCACCATGGTGTTGGAACCAGGAGATCACCTCTACCCTAGAGAAGGGTGGATACAGTCGTAGCATAGTGGATCCTTCCCTCTTTGTCACTCCCAACTCTGTGCCGTTTGTTGCTATCCTCGTCTATGTGGACGACCTGCTCATTGCGTCACCAAGTAGAGAGGCAGTGTTGACTGTGAAGTCCCTGTTGCATTCCGCATACAAGATGAAAGACTTGGGCCCGGCTCGAGTTTTTCTCGGCATGGAGCTTGAGCGTGATCGTGCTCGTCGTGTTGTGCATGTTCACCAGGCTGCGTATGTCAGGAGCCTGGGGGAGCGCTTTGCCTCACTCCTTGAGTCTGTGCCCTCAGCATCCATGCCGATGACGCCCTTCGGGCAGAGGTTGTTGAAGACACTAGATGTGTCCAAGCTGGGGGAGCCAGTGGATGTTACCGATTACCTGCGCGTCGTAGGGTCTTTAATTTACCTGGCCACTACCACACGAGCAGACAAAGCCTTCGCTGTGAACTTCCTTGCGCAGTTCTCACAATGCCCACGGATCCGGCACATGGAGGCCGCGCTGCGTGTTGTCATTATGCGCTCTTCATTGCATGCTTCGGTCTCTGCTACCGGGCGCAGCCGTCAGTGGTTGTTGATGGTTACACGGACAGTGACTGAGCGCATGACGCGGATGCACACAGCCGCACTGGCTATGTCTTTCTCGTTGGTGGAACTGCCGTCTCCTGGAAAAGTGGTAAACAGGGTTGCGTCGCACGCAGCTCCAGCGAGGCGGAATATGTCCCCCTCGGTGCAGGCACTTGTGAAAGCATTTGGTTGTGTCGGTTGCTTCAGCAAGTGCGTGTGCCCATTCACTGCATCACCTTGCGGTGTGACAATCAAAGCATGAAAGCTATTGCTGAGCACGATGGCATGCATCACACTTGCACGAAGCACATCAATGTGGAACATCATTTTGTACGTGAGCGTGTGGCTGCAGGTGATGTCAAGATTGTGTGGGTTGACACGCGATAGCAACGAGCTGAATTCCTCACGAAGGCACTCAGTAGCAATGTCTTCAAGGCAGCAGTGCACGCTGTTGGATTGTTGTGTCCTCGTGATGCTCCTGGTTGAGCTGTTGTGCCAGTGCTCGTGTACAGTCTCGTGTCATGTCACTTCTTGTGATGGTCGCGCTGTGTGTGTGAGTGCCCTTCATGTGCGTCGGCTGTGGGTCATGGGGGAGTGTTGGATTCATGTCATTATCACACGGTGACCTCTGGCCTCGTTGCACACTCACATCACTGGTGCAGGTGACTGACCAGGGAGAGATGACTTTGCCGATTGACTCGTCGTGACCAGAAGTTGGGAAGACGAGCCATGGAGAGGCCCAATCAGAGCTTGCCAGCCTCATTTGCATTTCTCACATGCATTCGTGCACAATTGGTCATGAGCATAACC
>SZWC01006070.1:12007-24682 GCA_023375785.1 Penium margaritaceum | reverse complement strand
TCTTCTTCCCTGTACCCCTCCTTGTTCGCTGCCATCTGTCCTCCCTGCTGCCTGAACTGATGGTGGCTTCGGACACATCGTTGGCACTAGTGGACAATCGCCCACTAGTGCACAGCCATCTGACTTACCCTGACCTCCAGCGGTCCCACTGCAAGTCCAAACGGTGCTACCTTCGGCAGAAGTACCAGCTGCAACAGCACCATAGCCAACACCCCCGACGCTGCCGCCTCTGCTACCACTGCCGCCCCTGCAGCCGCCGCTGCCCCCGCCGCCACCTTCACCAGCACCACGACCAGCAGCAGCAGCAACACCAGCAGTGGAGGCAGCAGCAACTGCAGTGGACAAAGCAGAATGCAGTGGTGGCAATACAGAAGGACTTTCCACTGGCAGATCGTCCGCATCGGCATGACCATCTGGGTTCGCACATCCACCCACCCACCCACGCGCAGCATCGCCGGTGCCACTCACGGTGGCTGCAGCAGCTGCTGCCGCCACAGGAGCAGCAGCAGTAGGGTCTGCGGAGATTTGTGGTTGCAGGTTCGACTCCTGCGGACGGCAGAGGAGGAAGTGGAAACAGCTCTGCCCTTCCACGTGGCCACATCGTCCCCGATCCCTCTCCTCACCTGGATCCGTCCCGCAGCGTGACCTGCGTTCATTGCAAAGGTGCGAAATCGACTGGTGCTGCTGATCGTGATTGCCGAGCACGGCAAAGTCCTGATTGATTCCACAGCCGCACATTCCATCGCCGCCGCCGCTGTCGCCGCCGTTGCTGCTGCTGCTGCTGTCGGCGCCACTGGGGCATGGCAACCGACATGCCTCATCGGGGTGACGGTGAGTGCTGCAGGACACGTCCACGCGGGCCCATTTGTCGGTCGCGAGGAGGCTGTCTCGCACGAGCTGGACTTCGAATGCGGAAGCGAGAGCCCAATCGAACGTCAGTCATTTCCACACCCAGAGGGGGCGAGTGAGTACGCTCGGCAAAGTCCGACGCCAAAAAGACATTCATCTTGAGCCTTGGGCACGTGGCAGGCTACAAGGCACCCACGACCTTGGTGACAACACGCAGCAGAAAATGTAAACCTTGGGAGCGGCCGCCTCTGGGTGGGGGGGGGGGGGGGGGGGGGGGGGNGGGTTGGGACAACGGCGTCCAGTGTGATACGTGGCGCCATTCTGAACACAAATTCTTTGCGCAGTTTGAAACGTACTTAGCCTCGTCCGCCACCCTCTGTTTGTCATCAGCCGCGTGGGACGAACAGAGCGAACTATTCTTTCGCCTTTTACTAAAGAATACCGTGTGCGCCCCACAACCAAGCGGCCTACCCACTTTTTGGAACGCTCCTTAGGGAGCATCCTCCACTGAAAAAACTGAAACGGGAATTGCACGTTGGACATGAACGGGGAGCTAAACTCGTAGTTACCGCGGGGCAGAAGCGCGCCAAAGCAGATGTTGCTATCAGCGGTGGTATCAAGCTGATGGCAATGATCGAGTGAACAAAAAACAGTTTACAGCCCTATTCGTCGAAAAAACCCCAAACCTCATCCAAACTGAAATGGCAGAAGAATACCTATAACATAATGGTTTCCTAGTGGAACCCGGTTGAACGCCACTCGGCCACGCACAAAATGAACGTTTCTCCTCACCACAAAACTCAAGGTTGAACATCTCTCCTCAGAAGACCTTCGCAACAGCCTGTGTCCATTGCAGACCCCATGTCAACTCACCGTTTTGGACATTGTCGTCGATCGCCTTCTGACCTGGAGGTACAATGCTCATGCAATGGTACTGGCGGAGGGCTTGGCCAATTGGGCCAAAACCGCAGCACTTCAAGGTCTCCGACCCTCAAGTCATTCTGTTTTCCCGCCCAGAGCCCAAGGGACCACGCCCGAGCCACGTGGACCGAGACTCGCTACATCCCTCCCCCCTAGGAATGAGCTGTCCTCAGCGTCAACACATGGGATTCGGACCCTGACGCTCTGATACCAGTGCAACAGTACTGGCGGAAAGCTTGGCCGACTGGGCCAAAACCGCGGTACTTGAGGGTCTCCGACCCTGAAGTCATTCCCTTTTCCCGCCCACAGCCAAAGGGACCACGCCCAAGCCACGTGGATCGAGACTCGCTACAGCTCAACTGCCCTAGGTTCTAAGACATTCTTTAATGCACGAAATACATCACCCTCACTTCCCTCTACAGTCTTCCTATAACGATCGGTTACAAAATCAGAGCGCATCAAGATCCATACCTTGGGACCCCAATGCATATCGACACTGTCAGAAGGAAGGTTGAACCCCACCCATGGCTCTCTACAACCAATCTTGACCTACAGCACGTCACTCCACTCTATTTGAAGAGGCGCTCCCTCGTATCCATTCCTACACAATCCAACATACCTTCCAAACGGATAGGCATAGCAAAAGGCTCTCTTGGTGAAATATACAATAAACCACTCTCAATAACAAAATCCACCTCCACATATCAGCTATCTTGGATAAGACACTTCCCTTAGTCATTCACGGAAAAGTGACATCCCTCCCCAACAACTTACGCACACAAGACGTCATGCTTTGCATCGCTCTGCAAAGCATCCAAGTAAATA
The DNA here is from genome assembly GCA_023375785.1 of Penium margaritaceum. Classification (NCBI taxonomy): domain Eukaryota; kingdom Viridiplantae; phylum Streptophyta; class Zygnematophyceae; order Desmidiales; family Peniaceae; genus Penium; species Penium margaritaceum. The sequence goes on along the minus strand of SZWC01006070.1, from coordinate 22,087 downwards.
CCCGTTATAAATTTCTCCCTTTGCCATCGTCCCTGAAGTTCCCCAGATGCCCCGATGATGAAACCATTGAACAAAGCTTCCTCCTGTGTCTCCACCCGAGATCCCTCACTCAATAGTTGCAAACCATGTACACCATCCTTTTCCCCAAGAAAACATCTGAAACTACCGACCTGGCAATCGGGCCCCTCGAATACCCCACATCCCTTGTGGGAACCCAGAAGAGCACATCTATTCCACGAAATCTGGCAAGATCGTTAGGGATCTCCTAAAAGTAATCCCACCTCTAAGCTAACCCACACCCTGCCATCAACCCTCCAAGAAGCAATCCACCTAAGCACATGAATCATCCATTCCCTAAACAAAACGCCATCCAAACATAACCACACGGAGTTGCTCCGCTAGACCTCCCTATTCTGCAATGCAGCACGTTTGCAGAGACACCCCACATTATACCTCTCAAACGATTTGTACTTATAGTGGACCCAGGGTTATACACGCTGTAGTTTTGGGGGACGGGCTCAATGCCCGGGCTGATTTTGGTGTTACGAGCAAAGGAATCTACATTTTTATCTCGTGGGACAGCCAGATCAACTTCTGCCTTTAATTTGGACCACATAAGGAAGGAATTCCACAACTTTGACCAATTATGGAGGTTTATAATGCCATTCCCCTGTACTATTAGCCAATCATAGAGGTTTTCCATGCAAATATTATGGGTTTAAATGCAATCTTTTCATGTATTACAATAAAATTGTATATATTTTGCATGTTTACGATATTCTATAAGTTGTTTCGCATGGAATGACCACAATTACATGTGGATGTCCTTATTTATATCTGAGATCAGTTTTTTGCCTCCTTTAGAAAAAATGCTGACCTTAGGGATTAGATTCAATCATAATGTCGATGTCTTCCTCATTGCCGTCGCTTAGCACATTCCATGATGTTTGGTTCGGTCTATAAAAAAAGTCACCGGATTTGCAATCCGGCTATCCGATTCTTACATCCGCCAGAATCTTCGCTTCGTCATTGGTGGACCCGTCAAAGAAATGACCAATCCACCATTCAAATTATTCTTGCAACATCTTTTGGCCACGGATGATTGTAAAGGGTTGCTATCCCAACAATCAACCTCGATGGACCAAGGATAACAGTCGCGTGTTGGAGGCTGACGTGCCATGTCAACCTGCGAGCACCAGAACATCCTCCTCCACTGCGGAACATCCCATGGTAGAGGTCTGAACGGATCGTTCGGCTTGTATTCAACGATGAAGACGAGATGGTTGGCGGTATTGAATTTTACGTGCATCGGGCCGAAGTGGTTTTGGCAACCATAACATAAATTCAAAAGACCCCGTTCTTGGGTGAAATTAAGTATCACAAGAAGGGTTTTGAAAATTGCGGCAAACCTGTACGACACTATGATAAAATATTTTCACTCTAAACATTATCATTTACTTCTGCACTATAATGAACTGTGCACAGAGATGATGATGATTTGCACTTTTGGGCCATGAAAAGGCCTATAGAACGATCCTTTGTCTTTGTAAGCCATTCAACTAGCAAATCCAAGAGCTCTCAGACAAACCGAATGTTTACTAGATGTGTGGGGAGAGAACATTGATGTGGGGTCAACTCAAAGTGGAAATAGTCCATCCTTGGCAAAACATGTATCCGCTAAGAATCTTGAGGAAATTATGGCAAAATGATACTAACACACACTAAGGATTTCACAATCTTGGTCGTGTTCTTTGTTTGAGATTTGCATGTACTTCTCACTCTACTCCAACCTTGTTCAAAAATATTCAAAATACCTAATGATTTCACATCAGGCAAAATAGTTCTTTTATTGGTCATCTTGAAAAGTGGGAACACGTCAATTGCTTGGTCAGTTGTCCATGGACATCATGTGCTGTCATTGTTTGTAGGATAATTTTACATGTCAACAAGAACAATTGTGATGTCGGTGACGACGTGCGTTGCTTGCAACAATTGTGGGTTGCTTTTCCGGATGGAAGGAGGCTTTGGCGCTAACAGAGGGGTTTTGATGCATTGTTTTTCATTGTTTTCTGTTTCAATATCACATTAGCGTACCAGGCTATTTGTCCTTATGTCACATGTACTCACATTGAACAGATCCATGTGTTCTTATTTTAATCTATTCATGTTTGGACGTATCTCTAACAAAATTCCGCGTGAAATAGGATCGTCTTGCCTACTCCTATCACCAAAAAGAAATATAGGGCAGGCCATGTTTCTAACATGATTTTGGATAGAACCCGACAAAAGAACAAAANCATTTGCAAGTTGGACTTTGGAGATTCACCATGTCGGGGTGAAGAGCGATCTGATGAATATGTAGTTGTACTTCATGAAATTCTTGAGGGGGATTTGTGCAACTACTATGCGCCCATACGAAGAATCGGTTTCTTGTTGTCGGAAATCCTACTCTCTATCTTGCACTCACGCTTGTACCACTGATTAATCACGTTGGTGATACTATCTGATCTTGTGTTGGCCTCGGTCCAATGGTGAGCCGTATGCATGAACACAAAGTTGTGATCATCCATGGCAGGACCCCCGCCCCTGTTGTCCAGTGGACACGTGTTGGTTTTGACACACTACCTTTAAGGTACAAAGGTAGTGTGTCACCCGTCATGGTTCATTAAATGCATATGATGATCTACTGATTTTCATTGAGAATGATAATCTCAATTTTTATTAATTCCACGAGCATGTACATGTGGTCTCTTGTGCATGTTAGCAAATATACCGAAAGTATCCTACAAGCCCCTTCTCCACTCACTACTCAAAGAAAGTCTCTGAGCTCTCACTAATGGCTCAGGTTCTAGACCAAACCAACTTGACAAACGGCTGTCTGGTTTTCTTACCATTGGGATTGAACCGTCAAGATATCCCCTCATAACGTGAAATGTGTCATGTTATAAGGGGATACCCACGTCCGGCAAACAAAAAGAAACCGATGCTCTGTCCTTGTGTCATGTTCTGCCTATAAATACTAAGTATGTTTATTCCTTTTGATTTCAATCCAGAGCAATTCTATTCATCCCGTTCTCCTTTGGTTCTACGACCCTCGCTGCCGTGTCTTGGCTTTGCCTATTCCTTGTTTGTCCATTCTTTGCCATCCAACCTCAGCTCTTACTCTCCCATTGCTTCACTCCATCACTCTCGCTCCTTCGCTCAGCTCTGCTTACAACGTCAAACCATTCTCCTCTGAATCAACGTTCACTCACTTGCTCCCATCTACTCCTCACTCCAGTGTTCTACGCGAACTCCTTGCACATCCTCGCACCTCATTTTTGTCTAAGTCTTTGCTTTCTCATGTAGCTCTTAACTCACGCCAGAATTATTTGCTTCTGCATTCTCTGTTACTCTTGCTTTCTTCTGCAGTTATCGTACTAGCACTTGAAAGGCTCAAGAAATGAAAATTTATCCATTATTTTGTGTTTGTGTGAATATTTTGGGTTCAAATTTGTGTTTGTGTTAAAATACCATTTTGCCCATGGGTCTGCTTCAGAAAATAGAGCAAAGGACAAATTGAGATCAGCCCAGACTTACGAATCGCGAGAAGCGGCATGTAAGCCTAACCGTGTGCCTCGGCGCTCAAGCCACAGGCGTTCAGTGGGCAAAGTTCAAACTTTGATGTTCAAATGACGCAAGGTACAAAGAGAGCGAGCCTGAACTTGAACGACCTCACCCGACAAACAACTAATTTGTGTTTGTGTTTAACTGCCTCCTTGGATTTTATGTTTGTGTAAAATAACCAATGGCACAACTTCTATAATGTAGAAACTAAAATTGCTTTCACTCCACCTTTCAAGTGCTAGTACGGTACTTGTTCCTCTTCCTCACCTTTTCTGACATGGTATTAGATCTTCAGGCAACATCACCTGGTGACCACTGAGCAATTCATTGCCTTGTCGCTCTCATCACTGTCCTTGACCGTTAGCATCTCCTCAACCGTCATCTGCCGCTACTTCTGCCGCCATCTTCGCCAACGCAAACTCCTCTTCCATCTTTGGAGCTGCAATAACTGACTAATGGACTCTGTACCTCCAGACGTCCATTCACCCACACGTTGTGGTTCCTGTCCCCAGTCCTTGATGCATTTTCTTGCTTGCTTGCCTTCTTTTGCTTCATTACCAGCTGACATCAGTAGTGTTGTCTCGTCTCATTTCTCTAGCCTCTGTGGTACTCATCGCCATAACGAAGTCCTGCGTCCAAAGAAACGCTCGTGACAGATTCAAATATCCTCAACTGCCAAAAGCTAACAACAACATCCGAGCCACCTTCGACAAAGCATCCTGTCGTGTTCTACCCTCTGCTTCAGTCAACTTATATTTCCATCCACTAACTCTTCCCTTTGCAGATCCCTCATTGTTTCCTCTCATGTACTGCCTCTGCCATTTTTTGTGACTGAGTGGCATGGTTACCACTCGATTGACGTCCTCAGTTTTGAATGCTTCCTATAGTACCCTTAACGTCAAATCCATTTCCTACAGTTGCATCAATCCTATCCTACTCCATCTGCATCAACCTCATCTCTATTGTCTTCTTCACTTCTTCATTGCGTCATCCTCTTGAACCTCCCTTTTACACCATCCTACTTTCTCAAAGTGCCTTCACTCTCAACCCCCTCCTTTATTTATCTCCTTTGTCCTCATCTACCTCATCGCCTTCATCTACTTCATCAGCTTCACTTCTCATATCCTCCTCTTGCAACAGCATCCGGACTCCTCAATGTATGCCTTCCTCCTCATTATCATCTTCATACTCAACTTTGTCTCATCATCAGCTACGCATGTGGTTCATCCTTGCACCCAGTTCATCAGTCATCATCTGGCTCTATCCGCTATCATCCTCTCAGCTTGGAACTTGGATCTGCATGGTCGATCTGCCAATTTGGTGGCAGCCTGCATCCATTCCATTTCATCAAAATGAGCACATGGTTTGTCCCTCCGCCGAGATATCCCCATCATCAGGAAATCAGCATATGCAGCTAGCACCATAACCTGCACCAGCCTATTTCCAATATTGCAGCGGCCTGCACCCAAGCTGACAACAGATTTCTCACGACGCCTTGACTCCTGCCTTCCCCTTCCTTCATCCCTTCCCCCTATATCATTTCGTGTACGTGGCCTGCCCCTGTGTCCAAAACTCATCAGCATCATTTTTATCCTTCCGCCACTAGAATCAGATCACTCCACTCGGCAACCGATTCCGTCCAGTTGAATCGTCAAGTTTATCTGAGCCCATGCCTTCCATCCTTTTATGTTCACCAACTCATTTTCGGTCCCTTTGTCGCTTCATCTCTTTCACCCTTGATCTTCGCTAATCACGGTAGATGAAAGACAAATCTCAAGAGCCGTGGTCTCAGGGCATCGGACACCACCCGTCTTACCTGCTCGTCATTATGAAGCCAACGGGGGCACAAGCAAGCACTTCTTTGAGTCAGGCCTGAGCTTTGTCTACTTTCTTACCTCTTACACAAGAGGGTTGCATGTGGCAGAACACCCTCTGTTAGTGGCATCGTGCACCCTTGCATTCTCAACCTTCCCTACTTCATCTCTCTTGCTCCATGTAACAAGAACTTCAGAGTCACCAATGGCAAGGTTGAGGCAACTGAGGGGATTGGTGACAAGCTGGTCACAGTGGGTGTCAACGGTGGAGATTCCGACCTCAAGCTAGAGGGGGTGGTCTACTTGCCCTCCTTCACAGCCAACCTGCTCTCCGTCTCTAAGATAACTGGCCATGGCATGACAGTGGTCTTTACAGAGAAGGAAGCGGTGATAGTTCCTACCAAGGATATCAACATCTCCTACTCTGCCAAGAAGGTTGTCGTACAAGTTCCTCGCGTTGATGGAATCTACGTCTTGCAGACCAAAATGACAACTTCAACGGCTGAATCTTTGGTGGAGAGTGACGATGAGGAGAGCAGCGATGCAGACTCAGATGAGGAAGGGCATGTTAGAGTAGTGGAAGGCGTGGCCGCAGATGATTCAGCAATAGAACCGCAAGCAAATGCACCCATCCGGGCTGTTCATTCTAGCCTATGCACATCCTCCAAGAACCTGTGGCACAGACGCTTTGGGCACATGGCTCATCACACATTGGAGCTCATGGGAAAGCAGGAGCTAGTGCGTGGGATGGAGCTAGGTTATGAGGTGGAGGGAGCGGAGATCATGTGTGAGCCATGCCTTCAAGGGAAGGCGAAAAGGAAACCCTTCAAGCGCAATGGCACGCGTGCTCTCGTACCTCTTGATCTCGTCCACTCTGACGTATGTGGTCCCTTTCGCATACCGTCAAATGGAGGCAGCATGTATTTCATCACATGCATTGACGATAACAACCGCAAAGTCTGGATATACTTTCTCAAAAAGAAAAGTGAGGTGAAGGAGAATCTGTAGGCCTTTGTCGCTATGGTTGAGCGACAAAGTGGAAAGAAGGTGAAGGCATTCAGGACGGACACCGGGGGAGAGTACAAAGCTTGCAGGGAGTGGCTCAAGACACAAAGCATTGAATACCAGAAAACTACGCCCTACTCACCTCAAAGCAACAGCGTAGCAGAGAGGATGAACCAGACACTCCTAGGCATGACAAGGTGCATGCTCTTTGACGCCAAGCTTCCTCCTAGGTTCTGGGCTGAAGTAGCACGTACGGCTACCTACCTTGTGAACCTCACACCTGCAGCAGCTCTACGAAGGAGAGGCAAGAAGAAGCAGACACAACAGTTGAAGATGCCTCAAGAAGCATGGTCAGGCAGGAAGCCGGACGCCTCCCATCTCAAGGTGTTTGGTTGCACTGGGTCTGCCAAGGTCGAGGCCGGTGAGGGCCATGGAAAGCTCGATGCAAGAGCACGAAAGTGCATTTTCATCGGCTATGACACCGCCCACAAAGCTTATCGACTGTGGGACCAAGGAGCCAAGAAGGTCATCCGCAGCAAAGACGTGGATTTTGACGAAATGTCTCTGAGTAAGGGAGAGCATCTCGAACTCAAGAACGCTCCAAAACAGGGAGAGTGGCTCACTCTCCTTGAAGAGGGAGACGAAGCACCAGTACAATGGCATGGGATAGGTGCTACAACAGGGAGAGGAGCTCATGAAGATGAATCAGAGGAATCAGACTCTGATTCCGACTTATCCGATCCTCCGGAACATGAGGAGGATGCCTCTCCCATCATCAACGACAAACCAGACCTCCAGCATCCACATCAACAGCACCAGCCAGCAGGTTCAAGGAGCGGTTCATGCCTCAAAGTACCTCGGTAGCATTACGAAGCACATAGGGGTGAATGGACATGCTTCAACTATTCATTCTTGGTTCAAGAGGAGCCAACGTCTGTCGCAGAGGCACTCACTCGGCCTGANGCCTGACAAAGCACAGTGGGATGAAGCAATTCGCAGTGAACTCAACTCCATTGAAGAGAATGGGACATGGGTGCTGGTGGACAGACCTGCCGGGGCTCACGTTGTGGGGTCCAAGTGGGTGCTGAAAGTAAAAAGGAAACAGGATGGCAAGATAGACAAGTACAAGGCACGGGTGGTAGCAAAGGGGTTCTCCCAACGGCCTGGCGCAGAGTACGATGAGACCTTTGCTCCAGTTCTTCCGTTTGCCTCCATCCGGTCAATGCTCGCCATTGCTACTGCCGAGAACATGGAGGTCCACCAGATGGATGTCAAGACAGCCTTCCTTTACGGCAAACTTGACAAGGAGGTATTGATGGAGGTTCCGTAGAGGGTTGATGCTCCTGAGGACAAGGTGTGCAGATTGGTGAAGGCACTCTATGGGCTAAAACAAGCGCCAAGACTTTGGTACCAGGAGATGGACACGTTCATGGCCAAGGATTCCTTCATGCACTGCGAAAATGACCCTAGCATGTACGTGCATGAGAGTTACAAAGGGACTATGTTAGTCGCCTTGTACGTTGATGACCTGATTCTATGCTCCTCTTCGATGCAGCTGCTAGACGATCTCAAGGGGCAGCTGAGTAGCAGATTCGAGATGAAGGACATGGGTCCTCTTGACTTCTATCTTGGAATTTCCATCAAGCGCGACAGAGCAGCAGGTACCATCAGCCTGAACCGGACAAAACACATCGACTCCATCCTCAAACGATACGACATGGCAGATTACAAACCTGCCAGCACACCCATGAGCTCGGAGTGCAAACTCTCCACCTCCATGTCCCCATCCAACGAAGCGGAGAAAACTGACATGCTGGGCATCCCATATCAGTCTTTAGTGGGCAGTCTGATGTATGCCATGGTCGCCACCCGACCAGATATAGCCCATGCTGTTGGGCAGGTGAGCCGGTTTGTGGCCAATCCGGGTCCACTTCACTGGCAGGCCGTGAAGCGCATCATGCGCTACCTTCAGGGGACGCGACACGTGGGGCTCCAGTTTGGAGGCATCGTTGGATCCGCATCACTCCGTCTCATGTGCAACACTGATGCTGATTGGGGAGGGAATATCGATGACAGAAAATCTACCACCGGCTTTGTGTGTATGTTGAATGGAGGTGCAGTCAGTTGGGCAAGTCGCAAGCAGGAATGTGTCTCTCTGTCAACAGCTGAAGCTGAGTACATCGCCTTGGCTGAGGTGTGTAAAGAGATGCAGTGGCTACGAAGCTTGCTATCTGAGATGAAGGCACCACAGGCAACAGCAACGGTCATCAAGATTGACAACATGAGCGCCATTGACATGTCAACGAGCCCCGTCCTGTCCAGGCGCACAAAGCACACCGAGATCCGCTACCACTACGCTCGAGACTTGGTCTACAAGCAGACAGTGGAGCTCGAGTACGTCGGTACCAAGCTCAACCGGGCTGACATGCTTACAAAGCCACTGGACAAGGATCTCCACCAGGCGGGCAGGCAAGGTATCGGCATGGTCAACGCAAGTGATGACGAATGATGATGGTCACTGACGCAAGGTGCAAGGGAGAAATTTGTTGAATGTTTTTGCCCCTTGTTCAGTGATGACGGATCAGGAATGCTCTGCCCCTTGTGGAGGTATGAACCCTAGATCCGTTGTAGTGTGACTCACCTATGCACTATATCTTGTGAGATATGACCTGTGAGTACACTATGTGGGTGAGTGGTTGCCTTGGCCATTTTGTTGATTTGGCCAAGTGAGAGGTCACGAGTTCGATTCCTGGCCCCATGCATATCTTGTTTGCTGTGGAAGCTTCCAAGAAAGAAAGTCCGTAGCTTCTTAGACGCTACATGGTTGGTCTGTCACCTGGACACTAGGATGCCTATGTGTCAAGCCCACAGTGCAAGTCTATTGGTGACGTGGCTGGTTCAGGCCACTTCCCAGGAATGTGCTTTTGAGTTCTAGGACTGGACAGACAGCTATAAAAGGACTTGTCTTGCATGCTGATCAATCAACCCTTGCTTGATGCTCTCTTGCGTATTGAAAACTTGAGCTCTTCTTGAGATGTAATGCTAAGGCCTTAGTACTCTTGAAGGTGAAGTGTATGCCTGACTCAGTTTGGGGTGCATGACACATGTCAACAAAGGAAGAAGAGTTACTATGCCACACATAAGTAACGCAAGAGTTTCTAGTTGGACTATACTAGGCTAGGCTAGGTTCAAGCATGAAAACAAGGACAGGTCTAGGTTCGGCAAAGACAACTAGGAATGAGTATGTGGCTGCCAGGTCCGACTGGGGCAATGCTGCCAGGAGGGATGCGAGCACGTATGGAGGTGGCAACAGTGTTGCCAGTCCATTGGTGGCGCGTGCGCTCACTGTGCGTCGCCTCCACTCGCTGTGTCAGCATGCCCTGCACACTCATGGCCACAAGCGAAGGGTAGAGATATATACAAGAGAGAATTAACAGGTGCATGGAGACAACTATAGGGGTGCAAAGACCATTTTTGAAGGGATATAGGAGAGGAGGTTCTCAACGCAAGTTGACGTGCTCAATGCTACAATTTTTTCGGCCAAATAATCCTTGCAGAGATAGTGTGTTGCCGAACGTAGTCTGATAAAATTGATTCCATTTCTATTCTAGCTGCTCCTCATGTTCCCCTTGAACAAAGTAGTCCTTAAGTGTAT
>SZWC01006069.1:90310-129008 GCA_023375785.1 Penium margaritaceum | reverse complement strand
CTCTCTCTCTCTCTCTCTCTCTCTCTCTCTCTCTCTCTCTCTCTCTATCTCTCTCTGGGTTGGCTTTGCATGTTGTGATGCAAGTGACGTTGACATCCACGACAATGGGTGAGGCTGGGTGTCGTTGAAATCGGTCGTTGGGCTCCTCAACGATCGATTTCAGCGATGACCGCAACTTCCTGTCCGCGTGGTTTTATCCTTACAGTCGCCTAGGCTGCGTAGCTCGGCACCCCACGTCGATCCGTCCGGATAAACTCAAAACTTCCCTCCTCCAACAATCCTAGCGGGCCCCACGCAGAACACGGGTGACTGAATGGAATCGGCCCAAAAATCCCCGTCTCCACCAATCACGTGGCAATATAGATAGTTGGAACCTCGACATGCGTCCGCGTTCGGGAAGAGACGCTTCGGATCTGACCGGCTGCGCCAGTCTTCTGACCGGCGACGACGATGAGTGCTAGGCGGCCGGCAATTCGTGGACTCCGCATGTCCTTCAACAAAATGCGCCACGAACAGTCCGATAGCGTCCAACGACCGATTTCAACGACACCCAGCCTCACCCAATAACGCGCTGAAAATTTACCGCTGATCGCAAGAGCAATCGGCCCTACCAAAGACATTTTTTGAGAATACAAAAGTTTTTCGTTTTTGCTTATCGGGGCAAAGGAGCCGTCCGATGGTGACATTGACCGCCATTCCGCCGTTTCAGCGGAAATGGCGGAAGTGCGATTCACGACAAGCACGACACGCCATCAAATCGGAGGTTTAAGGTCCTCTTCAGAAGGATTATCTCTTGATGTAACGTTCAAGCTGAAGCGTCATAAGTCGGGTAGAGATTCCGACGAAAGCAAAAGTCAGACATTTCACAGGAGCTTTTATAGAATGTGCCCACCGATGGTTCGATCGACAAGGTTGTACGATTCATCACTTCTCATCTCACTGCTCTGCTCTGCTCTGCTAGTATTCAAATTCCAACGATATTCCTACTACTATGCTTTCCCCGTTTCTGGCCCGCACTGAAATGAAAACATATGCGCAACAGAGCAGGGTCTTGGATTGCCTCTGCATTGTCCAAATATGACAAACGCAGCAGCGGAACTGCATTCGTCTTCACAGCTAACGCGGCATCTTCGCCGTTGACATGCCCGCTTGAAGATGAAGGCGAATGGGCATAGCAGTCGTTGGCGCGGACCGCGGCCAAAGTCGGACTCCATGTCGGTCAGTTGCGGAAGGATGAAGACGGCATTTTCTACAACTGACTTCCTCACAATCGAAGCATGGTTGATTTCAGCCCTGTCTATCTTTGTATCCTGCAAAAACGTCGCAGAGTAGAGCAAACACATTATCCGACAAAAAAGTGCTACAGACAAGCATTGTCAATCGCGAAAAGAAGGAACATTTACGACCGTGAAGACCTCCGAATGACGCACAAATATGTCTTCGACGTCGAGCGCTCCTTGCGATGAACTATGTAAATGGTCAATGGACGCATGGCGGAATCTTTTGCGGCGAACACTTCGGTAGAGATGAGGGGACACCTCAATAAACCCAAGCCAGAAAGGATTCAATTTCATGCCATAACTAGTCGACGGGACAAAACGGAACCGAATACATTTTCAAGCGCCAATTAAGAAAGACGCCAGAGAACCGCCAGTGAACAGTGTCGGGCCTTTTGCACGAAGAAGGGTGAACAAACACACGACGTTTTTCTTTTCCAGAACACAGCAGAAGCAAACTGAATGCGGGCGGCGGCGGCTGGGGGAAGGGGGGGGGGGGGGGGTTGGGGGGGGCGAACACAAAGGAAACTGCTAGTAATTCAATCTGTTCCTTTAGCACAGGCTGGCCTCTCCTCATGGCTTGAATGGGTCCCTGGAATGTGGGCGATTGGACGGGATGGATTGAGGGTCGGGAATCACCAAGGTTTTGGCCCAGTGGGCCAAGCTTCCCGTGCCAGTTCATTACATTGGTATATGACCGCCAAGGTTCGAGTCCCTCTGTGGACGCCGAAGGCGAGTCCACTCCTAGGTGGGAGGAGTGTATCTCGAGCCGGCCTCTCATCATGGCTTGAATGAGTCCCTGGCCTGTGGGCGGATGGACGAGATAGATTGAGGGTCGGAGACCCTCAATCACCGCGGTGTGGGCCAAGGTTCCCCTACCATTCATTACAATTACACAAGCAAATGTTCTAGTAAGACGTAGGTAAAAGGCAAAGAAGCAATCACAAAACAAACCTTTTGTAATTTGTACTTAGGAGCAAGTATAAAAAGATTCAAATTTTTTAAGTAATAAAGTGCAAATGTAAAACCACCACAACTCAACCTTCCATGGCCAAATTCTTAAGTAGGAGACAAGCCTCATATGTATGACTTTTCAATGTCATTTGTATGATCGTGGTGAGAGACAGCTCCTAGCACTGCGATCGCTAGCGTAGCAGTACAAGCCATCTAGCTAACTCACTAGCACACACGGGTGGGGGTGAGAACAGCAAGGGGTTGGCTAGGGACAGAAACACAAGTGTCAGAAGCTGTAAATGTTGAAATATGCAGAGAGAGATGACAACTGAGGCCAGGACCACCTAAATAGTGTCATGGACCTAGTGGGTGCTCACACACATGTGGCGCTCAAGGGAGTTATTTTTCTAGCGGGACAAAGAAAAGGAAAACTACGCGGCAGGTTGGGGCAGCAGCGTTGTTGATGCAGCGTGCGGGCTTCCACGCTCGTTGCTTAAGTCAGCTGCCCCCTCAGTCTGCTGCTCTAGAGTCTGGAAGCTCTGGGTTTTGTGACTCAGAAACGCGCGCGCCAGAGTTAGCGCCAGAAAGCAGCTTAAAACTGATAATGACTGATTAGGAATGAAGAATGAACAGCAATGGGGGACCCCTCCAAATTCTAGCCCCCCCCAGCTCTGTAGAGCTTGTTACTCAGTTCATCAGCCAATCAGAAAATAGCTCAGTTCAGGCTGGCAGGTTTTCTCGGTGAGGCCTGCCAGGCAGCCGACAGCCCAAAACCCGGGCGTCGTCCGTTTTGCCTGAAAACTGGACCATACCATAATACCGACGCTGCGAACGCAGTCGTGCGGTCAAAATCTGCTAGAAAAATAATAGCGAGGAGTTATGGCAGCCCAAACCCAAATAGTGCCCACGACGGTTTATGCTGCCAAACAGGGCCATGCAACATGTAACTGGGACCCTAGGCAGTGCATGACGATGCACACGCGATGGGACGCGCTGGACACATGCAAGTAGCAACTGCGGTGTCAATGACCGCCGGCAGCACGACCGCCGAGGAGGCCTGCCGATGGAGCTGAGTGCGTCGCCGGAGAGAGGAGGCTCCAGCGAACTGCGAGAAGACCTCAGCGTGCGTCGGCTCCACCGGACGACACTCCATCAGCGTCGAGTCTCGCCGTCAGTCATCTGCACGCCGATGTACACAAGCCGGGAGGACACAACAGAGCACAATGAGAGATGCGAAAAAACCAACACTCCCCCATGACTCACAGGCGTAGTGCACATGGGCGGACAGGGACACGGTCAACATCCAGACTCCCCCAGGGCATGCAGAGACGCAGGCAGAGATAAAGAGAGAGCCACTCAAGGACGTACGCCGACCGAACTCACAGCCTTCTTGAACGAGTCGCGCTTCAGTGCCTTGGTCAGGAAGTCAGCCAACTGCCGTGCTGTCTNGTCATCTGCACGCCGATGTACACAAGCCGGGAGGACACAACAGAGCACAATGAGAGATGCGAAAAAACCAACACTCCCCCATGACTCACAGGCGTAGTGCACATGGGCGGACAGGGACACGGTCAACATCCAGACTCCCCCAGGGCATGCAGAGACGCAGGCAGAGATAAAGAGAGAGCCACTCAAGGACGTACGCCGACCGAACTCACAGCCTTCTTGAACGAGTCGCGCTTCAGTGCCTTGGTCAGGAAGTCAGCCAACTGCCGTGCTGTCTCAACCCACACGATGCTGATGCTTCCGTCATGCAACAATGAACGCACATAGTGATACTCAACGTTGATGTGCTTTGTGCGTGTGTGATGCACGCCGTCATTGTCGGCGATGGCCATGGCACTCTCATTGTCACAATGCAACGTGATGGATGGGACAGACTGGCGCAACTCGGACAGCAGACGACGCAACCACACACTCTCACACGCGCCTGATCCAAGAGCCACGTACTCAGCCTCAGCAGTGCTGCGTGCAATGCACCCCTGCTTGCCACTACGCCAGGACACAGCCGTGCCGCCAATCAGAAAGATCCAACCTGTGCGACTCTTACCGTCCAGACTGCCGACCCAGTCGCTCTCGGTGTAGTCCACTGCGACAACAGACGGTTGGCGGCGGAACATGAGACCTCGCCGAGGAGTCGAGACGACATAGCACAGTACTCGGATCGCGGCCTCGTGGTGGAGGTGACGCGGATCCTGAGAAAACTGGGCCAGGAGGTTGACGGCGAACGCGATGTCTGGACGCGTCGTCGTCGCAAGGAACATCAGTGACCCGATGACTCGCAGGTACGTGGTCACGTCAACTGGCTCCCCCACAACAACAGGGTCAGGACTCTTCAGCTTCACCTAACCATCGGACGACATGGGTGAGGATGCGCTCGGCACGAGTAGCAGGTCCTCGGCGAAGCGAGTGGACAGAGTCTGCACGTAAGCAACCTGATGGACATGGAGGATGCCCTGGGAGCGATCATGCTCGAGCTCCATGCCCAGGAAGACTCGGGCAGACCCGAGATCCTTCATCTGGTAGGTGGCGTGTAGTAAGTCCTTGACGCGCTGGATGGCGGCCGTGTCTGGCGTCGCAATGAGGAGGTCGTCGACGTACACCAGAACAGCAGCGAAGGTCTGGCCTCGCGGACTGACAAACAGTGCAGGGTCCGCGGTGCTGCGCTGGAGCCCACCACGAAGGAGCGTGCTGCTGATCTCCTGGTTCTAGCACCGAGGCGACTGCTTCAGGCCATAGAGGGCCTTACGCAGGCGCCACACTCTCCCGGTGCCATCGTCGAAGCCTGGTGGCTGCACCATGTAAAGCTCCTCACCCTCCAGTGAACCATGGAGAAAAGCGTTGCTCACGTCCATCTGATGCAGCTCCCACCCATGCTGGGCGACCAGGCTGAAGAACGCCCGGCTAGTGGAGAACCAGCCAACTGGGGCAAAGATCTGGTCATAGTCGACCCGAGGGACCTGGGCAAACCCCTTTGCAGTGAGGCGGGCCTTGTACTTGTCCAAGGACCCGTCGGGTTTCCACTTGCACCGAAAGACCCACTTGGCGCCGATGGCCTTCTGACCTGGAGGAAGGTCGACCAGGTCGTACACGTGGTGCTGTCGGATAGCAGCGAGCTCATCGGCGCAGGCAGCGTCCCAGTGTGCGGCCTCAGGAGAGGCTCGTGCCTCGCGCAAGGTGGCTGGGTCCTCCAGGCGTGCTATGGAGCGAAATGAGAGAGTGTGTGCCTCTCGCGCCCCAGGTGGGATGCGCGCAAGGGCAGCCACGACAGCGTGCGGATGCTCGTGATGGAGCATGGCGTAGCCCAATGCAGAGCCCGGGTGCAGATCTGCAATGATGGCCGAGGTGGTCAGGCCCAGGGCCTTGGTGCCAGGGTCCCCACTCACGACCGTGGGAGTGGAGGAGGCACGTGGAGCAGCGGGGGGTCGAGGCGCTACCGAGCGCGGTGCGACGGTCCGCACTCTCACCGACGGCCTCGGTCGGAGGCTGCCGCCGGGGCCACGTGTGTAGCGTGGCAAGGCGTGCGACGGCGCTGAGTCTGATGGGCCAGTGGAGGCGACTGGGGCTGTCGGCCCGGAGAGATCAGCGGACACGACTGGGGCAGCTGGCCCGGAGGGACCAACAGACGCGACTGGGACAGCTGGCCTGGAGGGACCAACAGACGCGACTGGGACAGCTGGCCCGGAGGGACCAGCAGACGCGACTGGGACAGCTGGACCGGAGGGACCAGCAGACGCGACTGGGACAGCTGGCCCGGAGGGACCAGCAGACGCGACTGGGACAGCTGGCCCGGAGGGACCAGCAGACGCGACTGGGACAGCTGGCCCGGAGGGACCAGCAGACGCGACTGGGACAGCTGGCCCGGAGGGACCAGCAGACGCGACTGGGACAGCTGGCCCGGAGGGACCAGCAGACGCGACTGGGACAGCTGGCCCGGAGGGACCAGCAGACGCGACTGGAACAGCTGGCCCGGAGGGACCAGCGGACGCGGCTGGGGTAGCCGGCCCGGAGGGACCAGCGGGCGCGGCAGGGGCAGCTGGCCCGGAGGGACCAGCGGACGCGACTGGGGAGGCTGGCCCGGAGGGACCAGCAGACACGACTGGGACAGCTGGCCCGGAGGGACCAGCGGATGCGGTTGGGGCAGCTGGCCCGGAGGGACCAGTGGACGCGACTGGGGAGGCTGGCCCGGAGGGACCAGCGGACGCGACTGGGGAAGCTGACCCGGAAGGGCCAGCGGACGCGACTGGGATAGTTGGCCCGGAGGGATCAGCGGATGCGACTGGGGCAGCCGGCTCAGAGGGACCAAAGAATGTGTCACCCGGACGCGGTAGGACGGAGGACGGACTCACCACTCCCCCACGCGACGGGATAGACACAGACGAGCCGAAGTGAATGAGGTCACGAGGAAACAGGTCCTCGAAGAAGAGGGCATCCCGGGACTCGATGATGCAGTGCCGGGAGGGGTCCCAGAAGCGCCAGGCCTTGGACTGACGAGAGACACCGAGGAAGGTGCAGGGACGGCCGCGGGGGGCGAGCTTGCCGCCCTGCTGCGGGGCAAGCAGCCAGACAATGGCCACACAACCCCAGACGCGAGCGGGGCGGAGGTAAGCGTGCTGACCGCACCAATGTTGGTACGGCGTGGACTGACGGGGAAGGGGACCGTGGGGAATCCGGTTCCAGACCCAGGTCATGTAGGCCATGGCTTCAAAGTAGAAGCCCTGGGAGAGACCGGACTCGACACGCATGGTGCGGACGGCGTCAGCCATGGTCCGGTTCCACCGCTCGGAGACACCGTTCTGGGCGGGTGTGTAGGACGCCGATGTCTCATGGTGGATTCCGCGGGAGGCGAGGAAAGTCGTGGCCTCACCCATGTACTCGCCACCACGATCGGAGCGAAAGTGGCGAAGGGAGCGGCCACACGCGCGCTCGGCAAGGACAAGCCATTCCTGGATGGCCCGGGCGACATCGCTCTTCTGCCTAAGACATAAGACCCAACGATAGCGAGAATAGTCGTCCGTGAGGGTGAGGACATAGCGGCCACGCTCGCCGACCGACTCGGTGCGATGAGAACCCATGACATCCAAATGGACAAGGTCGAGAGGGGCGGATGCACGGGAGGCAGACAAGGGGTATGTGGACCGGTGCATCTTCCCTTGAGCGCAGTCAATGCACTCAGTGGGGCACGGGAGAGGGAAAGTCTCCGGGTCAAGGCCCCAGGCAGGCCGGGTGCGAAGCATGCTGTCCACAGCGGCAGAGTGGATGTGGCAGAGGCGGCGGTGCAAGAGGCGGGTGTGCTGAGGAGAAAGCGTACTGGTGACGAGCACATGGCCTGTGGCGGCCGACGAGGAGGAGACGGGAGGAGAAGAGGAGAGACGAGGAACATGGCACAGGTTGCCACGGGCGGTGGCGTGCAAGACGATAAGACCAGACGGACGCAACGACACAGTGCCAACACCACGCGAGTGTACAACATCCATGCTCATGCGGTCAAGGGCAGTCACGGACAGGAGGCTGAGCTCGAGACCAGGGACGAAGAGGACATCAGTCAGAAAGACGTCACCGGCAAGTCCACAAAAACGAACGACGCCAACACCACGGACAGGCAACACCTGTCCGGAGCATGTCCGGACACCGGAGACATCGCCGACAGGACCGAGCATACTGAAGGCCTCAGGAGAGGCCGTCATGTGATGCGTGGCCCCGGAGTCGATGATCCAGGTCTCAGCAGGGTCCTGGACCGGTGTCGCTAGATCGCTAACGGTCACATGGCAGCAGGCGAGGGACGCGGACGCTGTGGACGGAGGCGCGAAACGGGACTGCCAATCGTCAAGCCAAGCAAGATCATCAAGAAGAGGGGCGGAGGAGGCCACGGGCGACGACGAGACAGACGAGGAAACGGGACACGACCGTAGCTCAGTCTCAGTCATGCAGGGCTGGGCAGGAGAGCAGGAGGTGATGCAACTCGCACTTCCCTGGGGAGGAGGGCGAGGCAGGCCGAGCTGGAGCGCGATGAACTGCTCCAGCTGGCGCTCACGGGAGGAGGGTCCGGGAGTGTACACGGAGTGCAGAGTGACGGCGCCGGAGCCCGGATAGTAGGAAGACTGTGCCGATGAAAGGAGCGGATGCGCCGACGGCTGCGGGTAGTACTGCTGCGGCGCGGGTGTCTGCGGGACAGGCGGAGCTGCCGGAGTGGCAGAGCCGCTGGACGAGGTCAAAGTGGAAGGGCCAGCAGCGGCGACGGTGGCAGAGGCAAGGCGGCGCTCCCGCTGGCGCCGCATGGTAGCGATGACGCGCGCCTCGTCCGTCGGGAGAGGGCACGTGTACCACCCGTGCCCGGGCTGACCACAGTTATGGCAGGCCGAGCCACCACCGTCGGACCCGGTCGACGACTGCTGCTGCTGCTGCTGCGGGTGACCCTTGCCTTTCTTGTTCCGGCTCTTCGTCTTCTTCCCCGATGACGATGAGGTAGCTGCGGCGGGGGAGGCGACGGCCACGGAGGCAACGGCAGGGGAGGCGACAGTAGGGGAGGCGATGGCAGGGGATGCAAGCGCCTCCGTGCGATGAAGCTGGGACTCCTGGCGAGCTTCCTCAATGCGGAGGAAGAGCTCGTATGCCCAGGGCATGAGGGTGCCCTGGGTCGCCATGGTGGAGAGGACGTCCTGGGGGTAGTGTATGAAGACGTCTGCGTAGTCGCTAGTGGCGCCGCGCTTGATGGTGAGGAGCGCGGACAGAGGGGGCGAAGCAGATGTGCCGAGACGACGGAGGATGTCCTCCGCCCGCTGCCAGTAGGCAGTGACCGTCTCGGTCTCCCCCATGTGCAGGGAGTTGAACTCCCGGAGCAGACGGCTGATCTCAGCGTCGCTGGATAGGCGATGGGGCCTGGTGAGGACGTGCCATGCGGTTGCAGGGTCTGGGATGGCGCCAATTGTGATGTCGCTGAGGAAAGGCTCTAAGGCTAGTCGGGAAGGTGGAGGGGCGACTCGGACAAGGGCACGGACGGCGTGACCAGCGTCATACAACTGGTCGGCCTGGGTGGAGTCGTAAGGGAGGGTGTAGTATGCCCACAGGCCCTCACCCTGCGCCCAGATCCGGAAGCTGAGCTCCCAGCTCCGAAACTGCTCGCCGACCTGAAGCGGCGGCGGCGGCGTCTCAAAGTCCTTCTGCCTGCGGCCGGCACCCTGAGAGGGGCCAAGGACGGAAGTGACTGTCTGCCGCTGGCGCTGAGTCTGCTGCTGTGCCAGGCAGTACGTGGCAGCAGACACTGCTGGGCTGGCGTGCCCTGGAGGGATGAAGGACGGCAGCGCGCTGGTGGCGGTTTGGGAGGCGACTAGCTGCAGCGCCGCAAGCTGCTGTGTCAAGGCGGTGAGTTGTTGCTGAAGAGCAGCAAGTGGGTCAGGGTTGCCGCCAACGTTACCAGTGGGCCGCTGCTGCTGCTGCTGCTGCTGTAGGGGCGGCGGCTGCTGCTGCTGCAGGGGCGGTGGCTGCTGCTGTATGGGCGACGGCTGCTGCTGCTGCAGCGGTGGCAGCTGCTGCTGTAGAGGCAGCGGCTGCTGCTGCTGCAGCGGTGGTGGCTGCTGCTGTATGGGCGGCGGCTGCTGCTGCAGCGGCGGTGGCGGCTGCTGCTGTAGAGGCGGCGGCTGCTGCTGCTGCACCGGCAGTCGCTGCTACTGGATGGGCGGCAGCTGCTGCGACAGCGGCGGCGGCTGCTGTTGTAGAGGCGCTGGCTGCTGCTGCTGCAATGGCGGCGGCGGTTGGTCCTGCTCCGGCGGCGGCGGCAGCTGCTGGTCATGCGGCGGCGGTGGCTGCTGCTGCTGTAGCGGAGGCGGTTGCTGCTGCTGCTGCTGGTGCTGCATCAATCGCTGCACGAAAGGAGGGGTAGGGGTCCCCGATCAGAGGAGGACCCCCCCTCGCCAGGACTATCGGCCATGCCTTGGTGTCTGTTTTTTTTTCTTTTTTTTGTTGTCTTTGTGGTTGTGCTTCAGCAGGGGGTTGGGGGAGTGGGGAGTCTACCCACTCCTCTAGCCTTCCCCCTTTCCCCTTTCACCCTCCCCTCCCCTTTTTTTTGTTGATGATATCAGCAGTGACGTCAGCGGTGACGTCAGCAGAGGGGTGCTGACGTCAGGAGCGGCGAATTTTGGGGCCGCCGCTGCTACTGTTGGTGCTGAAGTTGCTGCAGTTGTTGCTACTGCTGCTGCTACTCGTGCTGCTGCTACTGCTGCTGCTACTGCTGTTGTTGTTACTGTTGTTGTTACTGTTGCTACTGTTGCTTCTACTGCAGCTGCTGCTGCTATTGCTGCTGCTGCTGCTGCTGATGTTGCTGCTACTGCTGCAGCTGCTGCTACTGCTGCAGCTGCTGCTGCTGCTACTACAGCCATTTGCTGCTGCTGCTGCTGCTGCTGCTCTTGCTGCTGCGGGTGCTGCAGCTGCTACTGCTCGTGTTGCGAGCTGCAGCAGTTGTTGTTGCTGCTGCTGCTGCAGCAGCGAGCTGCTGCAGCTCGCTGCTGCAGCTGAGTGCTGTTGCAACTGTTGCGTGCTGTAGCAACTGCTCGCTGCAGCTGCAGGCTACTGCAACGAGCTGCGGGGGTGGGGGATTTTTTTTTTGCCCCTTTTTTTTCCTTTTCCTTGTCACAGCGGCCAGCAGCGCGCTGTCTGCTGCGAGCAGCAGGCTGCTGCTCGCCCAGCAGCAGCGAGCTGCTGCTCGCTCGCAGCAGCGGGCTGCTGCTCGCTGCTCGCTCGCTGCAAGCAGCGGGTAGCAGCAGCCGTGGCTGGCAGCTGCTGCTCGCTGCTGATGCTGCTGCTGCAGCTGGCGGCTGCTGCAGCTCGCTGCAGCAGCTGCTACAGCCCGCTGCTGCTACTGCACGCTGCTGTAGCTACTGCGTGCTACGGCTGCTGCCTGCTGCTGCTGCGGGCTGCTGCAGCCGGCTGCTGCTGCGGGCTGCTGCTGCTGCTGCACGTTGCTGCTGCTGCTGCACGCTACTGTTGCTGCTGCTGCTGCGAGGTGCTGCTGCTGCGGGCTGCTACTGCTGCTGCTTCAAGCTGCTACTGCTGCGGGATGCTGCGAGCTACTGCTTCTGCCCGCTGCTACTGGTGGTGCCAGTCACTGTACCTAGGTGACGTTGCCGCATGCGTCGTCGCCCACAGATGTCAGACGCCGCCTGCCGCTCACCTCCTCGCGTCACGCGTGGGGGTTAGTGCTGCCGAAAAAAATTCGGCAGCATTTCCCTTGGCCCAGTGGCCGTGGGAAAGAATCTGACGCCGCCACCAGGAGGGTCAATGCTGCCGGAAAAAATCCGGCAGCATTTCCCCTGCACTGGCGCGTATGGGGGTCCGCCGGCGTTGTCTGGCACCTGTTGGCCAGTCTTCTGTTGCTGCTGCTACGCTCTGGCTCTGATACCAAAAAGGAAAACTATGCGGCAGGTTGGGGCAGCAGCGTTGTTGATGCAGCGTGCGGGCTTCCACGCTCGTTGCTTAAGTCAGCTGCCCCCTCAGTCTGCTGCTCTAGAGTCTAAGTCTGGAAGCTCTGGGTTTTGTGACTCAGAAACGCGCGCGCCAGAGTTAGCGCCAGAAAGCAGCTGAAAACTGATAATGACTGATTAGGAATGAAGAATGAACAGCAATGGGGGACCCCTCCAAATTCTAGCCCCCCCCAGCTCTGTAGAGCTTGTTACTCAGTTCATCAGCCAATCAGAAAATAGCTCAGTTCAGGCTGGCAGGTTTTCTCGGTGAGGCCTGCCAGGCAGCCGACAGCCCAAAACCCGGGCGTCGTCCATTTTGCCTGAAAACTGGACCATACCATAATACCGACGCTGCGAACGCAGTCGTGCGGTCAGAATCTGCTAGAAAAATAGTAGCGAGGAGTTATGGCAGCCTAAACCCAGATAGTGCCCACGATGGTTTATGCTGCCAAACTGGGCCATGCTACATGCAACTGGGACCCTAGGCAGTGCATGACGATGCAGACGCGATGGGACGCGCTGGACGCATGCAAGCAGCAACTGCGGTGTCAATGACCACCGGCAGCACGACCGCCGAGGAGGCCTACCGATGGAGCTGAGCGCGTCGCCGGAGAGAGGAGGCTCCAGCGAACTGCGAGAAGACCTCAGCGTGCGTCGGCTCCACCGGACGACACTCCATCAGTGTCGAGTCTCGCCGTCAGTCATCTGCACGCCGATGTACACAAGCCGGGAGGACACAACAGAGCACAATGAGAGATGCGAAAAAACCAACACAAAGCAGTGGGAAAAACACGGTTTTGGACATAGCTTCCTGCAGACACGTCAGAACGATGAGCCGTTTGAACCAGAACGGCCGTAACGACTAGATCTACGTCCTGGTAGGCTGCATGCCCATGTGCTGTCCCACAGCACGAAGCCACAAAAATACGAGAGTCTTCTGGGCGCCCGTCGCCGCCGGCCGCCGGTCGTTTGCCACCGTCGCCAGTCTCAGGGATCTGCACGTGAATGGACATGAGCCGAGGGGTCAACGTAAGCCATGTACGACGCACACAAAAACACTCCTCCATAACCGGAGGGCGAACACGTCTATGCACATGCAGACACTGACGTTGTACAGAGAAGGAACACACACTCAGGCGCTGCAGGCAGCAGACACGGCACACGCAAGGTGGCACATGGAGGATCATCCTGCAACAGGGATGGGGCAGATTCCCACGGAGCGAGTGGCCGCATGAAACTTTGAACCACCCAGAGCCTTGGTCAGAAAATGTGCGCACTGCCTGTCAGTGCTCACATGGATGACTCGGATCTCACCAAGATCAACCAGATCACGCACGAAGTAGTGTTCGACATTGATGTGCTTTGTGTGTGCATGGAACACACCTGAGTTCTTGGCGATGGCCTCCGCGCTCATGTTGTCACATTGGAGGATCACGGGGGGAATGGACTGACGCAGTTCACGCAACAGACGGACGAGCCAGACACACTCCGCTGCACTGGCGCGTAGAGCAACATATTCTGCCTTAGTAGTGTTGCGTGCAATGCAGCCCTGCTTCCCACTTCGCCAGGACACTGCAGTGCCTCCAATGAGAAAGATGTAGCCGGTGCGGCTTTTGCCATCTGGACTCCACGCTCAGTCACTGTCTGTGTACCCATCGAGCACCACGGACACCTGCTCGCGAAAGCATAGACCGAAGCGTGCGGTGGACAGGATGTAGCGCACACACCGGACTGCAGCCTCCAGTGTTCGCTGGCGCGGAGCCTGCGAGAAGTGGGCGAGCAGGTTGACAGTGTAGGCAATGTCGGGCCGCGTCGTGGTGGCCAAGTACATGAGCGAGCCGATGACTCGGAGGTACCGGGTCACATCGACTGGCTCCCCTAGGCCAGCTAGGTCATCCACCTTCAGGGCGGACTGCCCCTCAGGGGTCATGGGCGTGGAGGCCGTGCGGACGGTAGTGAGGAGGTTGGCAAAGCGCTTCCCCATTGCCTCTGCGTAGCATCCCTGGTGGACACGGAGTCTGCGGCGGACACGGTCGCGCACGATCTCCATCCCCAGAAAAACAGAGGCCTCACCAAGGTCTTTCATCTTATAGGCCGAGGAGAGAACGGTCTTGGCAGCGTTTACTGTTCCCAGGTCGGGCGAGGCGATCAGAAGATCGTCCACGTAGACGAGGATGGCAGCAAGCGGTGCTGGGGACTGTGAGAGGAACATGGATGGGTCAGCATCACTCTGAACGTACCCAACGCGTCTCAGCGTGCCGGTGATCTCCTGATTCCAGCAGCGAGGTGACTGTTTCCGGCCGTACAAGGCCTTCCGCAGCCGGTACACGCGACCGGTACCATCCTCAAAGCCGGGTGGCTGGACCATGTAGATCTCCTCCTCAAGGTCCCCGTTCAGGAACGCGTTGTTGACATCCATCTGATGGAGTTCCCAGTTGTGCTGTGCCACCTGGCTCAGCAGCGTGAGCGTGGTCGTCATCCTCCCAATAGGGGCAAAGGTCTCAGTGTAGTCCACGCCAGAGACTTGAGAGAAGCCTTTTGCTGTCAGGCGCGCTTTTTAGCGCTCCATAGAGCCGTCTGGCTTGAGCTTCTTGCGGAGAACCCACTTGGCCTTGATGGCCTTACGGTTCTTTGGCAAGTCCACCAGCTCAAAGACGCCGTGCTCGCGGATGGCATCGAGCTCATCCTGGCAGGCAGTGCGCCACTGCTCAGCGTCGGGGGCTGACAAGGCCTCAGGCAGACTGGTGGGATCGGGAGACAGCACTGGTGCACTACGTGTAGCGAGTGCATACGCCGCAGAGGGAGGGTCCACTGTCACCATGGACTCAGCGGCATCACGCGCAAGACGATGCTCATGAGCAAGTAGTACCACACTAGTGGCACAGCCAGGGTGAATCTGAGCGAGGCCGCGAGCACTTAGGCCGAGGGCTTTCGTGCCCGGATCACCGCTGACGATGCTACGTGTGGGGCGAGGGTGGAGAAGTCCGCCAGGTGCCCGTGTGTAGGGGTCCGACGGGGCAGGAGCAGGGGGCGCTGCCAACTTACCAGCCGGTGTGGATTGCACGACAGGCGCGCCACTCGAGGCCGGCGTGGCCTCAGCAGCTGGGGACGGGCCCACGGCATACGCAGGCACGTCCGCGACCAGAGGCAAGGACGGCTCAGAGCCAGAAGTGGACGCGGACGCAGGATGAGGCTGAGCTGCAGACGCGGAAGGAGCAGGCAATGCCTCGGATGCGGAAGGAGCAGGCAAAGCCTCGGATGCGGAAGGAGCAGGCAAAGCCTCAGATGCAGAGGCAGACTCAAATGCAGACATGGACGAGGACAGAGAGCCAGGGAAAGAGGAGCGCGCCGCAGATGGGGTAGGGCTGAGGGTGACGGTGGGTACAGCCTCTGGGGACAACCCCTGGGGTGTCGGCGACGGAGTGAACGTACTGGCCGGGGGCATTGTGCCAACCGGGACAGGAGCCTCCCCCACACTACGGGGCCCGACACACCTAGGAGCATGAGCACTGCGCAAAGCGTGGATGCAAGCAAGGTCGCGGAAGGCGAGATGCTCAAAGAAGAGAGTGTCCCCGGACTCCAAGATGCGGCAACGCTCAGGGTCCCAGAACCGCCAGGCCTTCGAACGCGGGGCGACGCCGATGAAGGCGCAGATGCGGCCGCGCGGGGAGAGCTTGCTCCCCTGTTGCTCCGGTGTGAACCAGACGCAGGCAAGGGAGCCCCAGACATGGGCCAGACGCAGGTTCGCGCGACATCCATACCACAACTCGTAGGGCGTGCGGTGACCTGGGAGGGGACCGTGGGCAATGCGGCTCCAGCTGGTCCCGTATACATCTCCGACGTCCTCTTTGTCCTTGATCTGGAACTCAGCCTGTTGTCTGTCCGTGCTTGCACCAAGATGGGCCTCGGTGTCACGCACACGGCTGCCGATGCTCGCATCTTTGTGCGCGACACCGAGGAGACCGTCCTCAATGGGACGGTCGTCGATGATCTGTATCACATTGATGGGTCTTCTCCGAGTGTATCCCTCTTGCCCCCTTCTTCCGCTGCCCGTGTTTTCATCGCTGGTGTTCTGTCCCCCGAGCACCACCGCCTCCTGCATCAACGTCTTTGTCATGTGCACCTGGGGGCTGTCGATAGGCTGATCCGCACTCAGCCTGCTCTCGGTCTTGATGCAGCGTCCTTCGAGGCACCGCCCACGACCGACTGTCTGGCCTGTGCTGAGGGAAAAATGCACCGGTCTACTTATCCTGCGTCTGTCTCCAGGGCTCGTCGGCCCCTGGAGCTTGTCCACTCCGACCTCATGGGTCCGCTCCCTGTCGAGTTTCAGGAGGACCGCGGTCGCTACGTCCTGACGTTGACTGATGACTTCACGCGCATGCGCTGGGTCTACAGNCCCCGAACACCACCGCCTCCTGCATCGACGTCTTTGTCATGTGCACCTGGGGGCTGTCGATAGGCTGATCCGCACTCAGCCTGCTCTCGGTCTTGATGCAGCGTCCTTCGAGGCACCGCCCACGACCGACTGTCTGGCCTGTGCTGAGGGAAAAATGCACCGGTCTACTTATCCTGCGTCTGTCTCCAGGGCTCGTCGGCCCCTGGAGCTTGTCCACTCCGACCTCATGGGTCCGCTCCCTGTCGAGTTTCAGGAGGACCGCGGTCACTACGTCCTGACGTTGACAGATGACTTCACGCGCATGCGCTGGGTCTACAGCCTGCGTCAGAAGAGCGATGCAGCCATTGCGGTCCGCATTTGGCCGGTCATGGCCGAACGCCAGTCTCCCCACCGCCTTCAGACTTTTCGCTCGGACCGGGGCGGCGAGTACCTCGGTGACATGGCTCGCTCCTTCACCGAGCTCGGTGTCTTCCACAACCTCTCTGCTCCCGCCACCCCCCAGCAGAACGGTGTCTCCGAGCGCTGGAACCGCACCATGGAGGATGCGGTCCGTGCCATGTGCACCGACAGTGCCATTTTAAACTCATGGTTGCTGTCGGTAAAGTGCAAGGTCGGCGCGGATGTTAGATCCCTTTTGAGATTCTCAAAGGCTTCTTCTTTGCTAACCCCCCAAGTCCACTCGCGATCCTTGCGAGTGAGATTGGAGAGTGGCGCTGACACTCCCGCGTAAGCCAAGGATGAATCTGCGATAGTAGTTGCAAAAACCAAGAAACACGTGCACATCATGCATATGGCACAACTTCGGCCACTCTTGCACGGCCGAGACTTTCCGCGGATCCATGGCAATCTGTCTATCACCAATGATGTATCCAAGGAATTCAACTTTACCCACCACAAACTCACACTTAGAGAGTTTTGCAAAAAAAAATCTCCTTCCTCAGAATCTGGAGGACCTTTTGCACGTGCTCCTCATGCTCCTCCGCCGTCCTTCTATACACCAAGATGTCGTCGAGGTAAACCACTATGAAGTTATCCAAGTATAGCCTGTAGATGTTTTTCATCGCCGCCATGAAGGTGGTCGGTGCATGTGTCAACCCGAAAGGCATCACGAGGAACTCGTAGTGACCATAACAGGTGCTCAAGGCCATCTGTCTTACATCATCTGCTGCGATGTGGATCTGGTGGTAGCCGGAACGGAAGTCGATCTTTGTGAATAAGCGAGCCGCATAGAGCTGGTTGAAGAGCTCCTTGGCTCGTGGAAGTGGGTACCAGTTCTTTATGGTCAAATCATTCAACGTCGAGTTTTCCACGCACATGCACATCTCCCCCGCTGTTTTCTGTACAAACAGGACGCGTGCAGCATAAGGAGACGAGGCCGGGCGGATGAAGCCCTGTACCGTCATCTCGTTTAGCTCCGTTTTGAGCTGCTGTAGCTCTGCGTCGCTCATGCGGTACATTGTACGAACAAGCGGGCGCGCTCCAGGTGAACTGCACAACCCCAACACCCTGGACAGGGACCTCATGGCCAGCTGCAGTGCGAACAGAGCAGACAACGCCAACGGGATGCAAGACGACAAAGGCGTCACGACGACACGTCATGTGATGGGTGGCACCAGAGTCCACGACCCATGTGGCATCTGTGACACGTGTACAAGGGGCAACGTGGTACGCGGCGACGGAACAAGGCGCGGCAGCAGGTCGCTCGGCAGGCGACGCGGCAAGACGAGCGACGGAGCGTACATGAGACGCATGCAACCAAGACACGTCATCGGGTCCGTCACATCCACACGGCTGGGCATGGGGACCACCATAGGCATCATCACGCAACGACACAGACAGTCCACAGGCAGTAGGACCCCTCGACTCAGTCAACTCACTCGCACCTCCCTGAGATGAGCACAGGGCGAGAAGCTGGTGTAGCTCGGTGATCGTCCTGTCGCATTCGGCGAGCGCCTGGTCGCGAGGATCCGCGGAGGAGCCTGCTGTGGTGGCGGATTCCTCTGGGACAGTTGCAGTAGTGGTGGCCGAGCGGGCGGTCGCACCGGACGTCTGGCGCATGCGCGCCTCGTGCGCTTGCTGCAGCCCACGGGTGACCTTGGCCCAATCCAGTGGGCGTCCTGTCAGGCGAGTGCAGTCAAGATAGTGATGGTCACCACCGCAGTTGAAGCACACAAGCCGGCATCCAATTGTGCTGCTTGAGCCGCTGCTATTGCCGCCGCTACTGCTGCTTCTGCCGCCGCTGCTGCTGCTGCTCCTACCGCTGCTGCTACGGCTGACACTACCAGTGCTGGTGCCGTTGCTGGTCCCGCCGCTGGAACCACCACCCGACGCTTTGCGGCTCTTCTTCCCCTGAGCCGGAGCCACTGTTGCTGTAGACAGCGCGGAGGGAGATGCGGCGGCGACTGCAGCTGAAGCGGTGCTGCGGCGAGCGCGGTTCGCGGCATCCATGCCTGCGACATCCAGAAAGTGGAGAGTGGCCCAGCGTAGCAGGGTCCCGTCGCTCGCCATGTCACGAAGCAGCGTCTGGTCGAAGTTGCTGAAGACACGCGCGTAGTCGGGGTGGATGCCGTAGAGGATAATGTGGAGGACGGAGTATTGCGTAGGGACGTCGTCCCCAAGCTCCTCGTACAGCTGGATCGCCCGGCGCCAGTAGTCGGCTGCAGACTCCTGAGCTGTCTGGCAGAGGGAGTTGAAGTCAGCGAGACGCTGGAACGTCAGAGCCAAGGTGGCGCCCTCAAACAGAGTGACAGCCAGTGCCCATGCCGCGCAAGGGTCAGCTCCTGAGCCGGTCAACGAATCGCCAAGGAACCGACTGAAGTCCCTGGTAAAGTCCGGGACGGCCTTCATTAGGCCAGAAGCTACACGGACTGCCATCTGTGTCTGAGCGGGGTCAGACGCCTGATATGGTGCGAGGTAGTAGGGGAGGACTCCCTCGCTCATGGCCCACATGCGAAAACGCGGCTCCCAGGACTTGAAGTCGTTCCCAGTCCGGAAGACGGGCGGATCCGACTCAAACCACTTGGGTGGCTTGACTGTCGGAAGAGCGACGGGTGAAGTCAGTGCGGGACCAGGCATGGAGGAGGCAACCCCCTTGCCCAGGCGGGCCCTCAGAGCCAGTTCCTCAAAGCTCAGAGGGCGGCGAGATGAGCTCAGGCCAGCGTTAGCGCTGGAGCTCGTGCCCTGGAGGGCGGCGTTGGTCTCACGCGCTCTAGGACGGGCCTCCAGGTGGATGAGGCGTGCTCGCAGCATCTCCTCCTCACCCTCCTCACCAGAGCCGGAGAGCGTTTCTGCAACCTCGTCTGCAGCGCCACCGTGGACGAGATGGTCTTCGCTTGGGTCTGCGGACATGTGCTGCTGCTGCTGCTGGACCTGCTGCTGCTGGGGCAATTAACCCCTGATCAGGTCCTACAGCTCGGCGACCTGCTTCGTCAAAGTGTTGCGGCTCTCCGCCTGTAAGTCGGCCAGTGCGCGTACTTGGCGTGCAAACGTCGTTGGGCTCGGCGGCCGCTGCTGTTGCTGCGGTTGCGGCGGCTGCTGCTGTTGCGGCGGCTGCTGCTGTCGCTGCTGCTGATGTTGCTGCTACTGCTGCGGTGATGACGGCGGCGGCCGACGTTGGCCGATGACGGTGCTGTCCTCGGCAGCTGCGTCGGTAGCGGCACTGGAGGGGGTAAGCTTTGGCATGCTGGCAGGTTCCCCCTTGTTCCCTCCTTCCTCCTCCTCCTTTTTTTTTGTTGTTGTTGCGGAAGACCTCAACACGGAACCTCGCCTCCGTGAAACTTCTCCGTGAAACGTATCCGCGGACCCCTTCCGCAGTACACCTCACCGCGGAAGCTCACCGCGGATTAACGTGAATGGGCTCCGCGGAGGGGTGCGGCGGAGCTGCGGAGCTGCGACGGGGTGCCGTGAACAGCCACCGCGGTCGCGCCGGTGCAGAACACGGCTAGGTGCCGCGAGCTGCTGGGGCACCGCGGTCGGCACGTTCCGCAACCGCCGCGGAGCATCCGCGTCTGGGGGCTGCGGAACTGCCGCGGACACGACACCGCGGAGCGTGGCACTCGTTGGCGTGGTCCGTTGCGGCCGCGCAGTTGCTGCGGCTGCTGAGGAGACGTCGTCGCCGTGGAACACCGCGGATGTCGCGGAACTGCCGTGGAACGGCCGCGGAATGGCCGTGGAACGGCCGCGGAATGGCCGTGGAACGGCCGCGGAATGGCTGCGGAACGGCCGCAGAACTCGTAAAAAAACGATGGAAACGGTGGTGGGTCCTCCCTTGACCTCCCGCCGAGGCAGTGGGTACTGCTGCTGCTGCGACTCCAGGCAACGGCTGCGGTTGCTCACTGCTACTGCGGTTGCTGTGCCTCTGCTACGCAGCTGTGCAAGCACTGGCTCGCTACTCTGATACCATGAGAGACAGCTCCTAGCACTGCTGTCGCTAGCGTGGCAGTACAAGCCAGCTAGCTAACTCACTAGCACACACGGGTGGGGGTGAGAACGGCAAGGGGTTGGCTAGGGACACAAACACAAGTGTCAGAAGCTGTAAATGTTGAAATATGCAGAGAGAGATGACAACTGAGGCCAGGACCACCTAAATAGTGTCATGGACCTAGTGGGTGCTCACACACATGTGGCGCTCAAGGGCGCTATTTTTCTAGCCGAACAAAGCAGTGGGAAAAACACGGTTTTGGCCATAGCTTTCTGCAGACACGTCAGAACGACGAGCCGTTTGAACCAGAACGGTCGTAACGACTAGATCTACGTCCTGATAGGCTGCATGCCCATGTGCTTTCCCACAGCACGAAGCCACAAAAATACGAGAGTCTTCTGGGTGCCCGTCGCCACCGGCCGCCGGTCGTCTGCCACCGTCGCCAGTCTCAGGGATCTGCATGTGAATGGACATGAGCCGAGGGGTCACTGAAAGCCGTGTACGACACACAAAACAACACGTGAACCCTGGTCAAGAAGTGGAGGTGTTTCAAGCACATGCGATGTGCGTTGGTTTTGGTGTCCAAGTACTGACATGTTATTGTGATGATAATTATCCAGTACCCTCTCTACACACGCAATCATTTAGAACAGTGAAGCAACATGGTTGTAGCATGTATCGAATGGTGCTTATAAGTAGCAACACACTCAAGCATGTCAGGCGGTCTCTTCATTTGAGAGACGTTGCTTATTCCTTTCTTCAGTCTTTGCCAATGGACTAGTCGGCGGCTCTCTGCAGTTTTGACATGGATCTCATTAGTTGAACCATAAATTTCCCATTTTCCACGATGAAGCACGGACTTTTTAGTGTCATCACAATATGCCACGAGGGGGCATATAAGACGTCAATATATATCCCGCGAGCTAAGGGCCTCTCGTGACATCTTATTGTTGTATTTTTTCGTTCATCGAAGTCAAGGTTTCCTTTTCTTACTTGAATAGGGGTGAGTATGTTAGTCAATATTCACACACTTTTCTTGTAGGTTTGACGTTATTCGACCGTCGAAACTCGCAATTTCCAGGTGCATAACGCAACAAAACTTTGATTATGTATGTGACATTACAAGGGCCTGCTTGTTTAAATTTTTAGGGCAAGTGCTATCAAGAACCGTTTTTACAGTACGGAGAAAAGTCAATTTAAATACAGAGAGAAATCGACAATTCAAGTGATTGGACACAACAGATACAACGACGCGTACTTGATGGGGCATATGGAGATCTTCATCGTGAACGAGTGGCTTCTAGTGATCTACTTTAAAAAACCGCGGCTTCTTGTGGTCTAACTTCGGATGCCGTGGCAGATAGTTTTCTAGAAACGGATCACGTGGAAAATAGCTTGTATAATTGAGAGAATCGTGGCAGATAGTAACTTTGCCGTTAGTTGAACGCTCGAAGCTATTCATTGCATGCTCACATGCACATTAGGCTAATGTGGGGTACTTTTGCATGCCTGTGTGGTTTGTGGTTTTGTTCGTATAGCTATGCGGTGAAGATCCTATTAAGCTTATGTTGTCAACAGCTGCCTCTCTTGGTTTCATCGTGAGTTCTAGCTCTACCTCAAGGGTGGCAAAAATCTCACCTCGTGCGTGACACGCAGGTGAAGCTTGCTTCGCCGAGCTTATGTTCCACCAACCTGTCGTTACTCTACTATTCTCCTTTGTTTGGAATGTGAACATTCTACAAGCATGGCGTCTCTTGCATCCTCTCTCACTCACACTACTCTCACTAGTCGTCATCTACGAGTATCAGAGCACTAAGGGGAGACCATCCACCCTCATGCCCATTTACACCCCCGCATCGTGGAAATCGAGGTTTGACCTCACAGCTATTCGATTTTAGGCCACCTCTTCCGCCGCAAAATCCTACCTTGTATGCCGACCAACTCAATGATTGCGATCTCCTGTGGCACTAGTGTTCTTACGACATGTGGGTCTATCAACCTTGTTGCGCCAACCATGTAATGGTTAGCGGCTTCGCCATTGCCCATCACTGTCATGCTACACCATTGCCGGCGGTTGCACCTCTGACCCCAGCACTACCACCCCAGCAGTATCGGTACTCCCCGCTCGCGTTGTAGGAGTGGAAGAGCTTTTTTCCACACTCCCTGAGAGCTATGCACTTCCTATCGCACACGTGTGCACCCTCACAACAGATGTAACAACTTTGGCATTTGCATTGCCTTGACAGTTGTGAACAGCTAAGATCCAACTAAGGGGCATGTAACCCGTTACACGATCCAACTATGGCGTGATCAATACCGAAGGACGGTTGTGAGGCATTCATCCAAATGCCTGATGAATACGAACTTGACAAGGTAACTTTCAAATACAAGTGTCAGCTAGAGATATCAATATTCAAGTGTACGTAGCAAGAACATCCTTGCTAGATGTTTCTAGCTTATCCACGAACAAAATGTTGTCATCATGCATGGACCATTAACAAAAGGTCCGTCTGATTCTTTTAACTGATCCGACCATGTGTGGATGACATTTTTAGCAGCAACAACATCAATAGCCGCAACAACTGTAGCTGCAGCAACATCATTAGCCATCGCCATAATGATATCAGCAACAACAACAATCGCACCTGGGATACTAACGACAATCTACACCACCTGTTGGCTCTATTTGGGCAAACCCCTTTGATACAAGGAAATACAGTTGCAAAAAACGGAGTTACTCTCTCTTGTGTCATTCTTGACATTATAAGTATTGCCATCGCCACTTTCACTACCACTACAAGAGTCTCACACGAGTCAGCTTCCACTTCCAGTGATAGGCTCGAGGACAATGTCGAATCAGCACATCT
This sequence comes from Penium margaritaceum, assembly GCA_023375785.1. Classification (NCBI taxonomy): domain Eukaryota; kingdom Viridiplantae; phylum Streptophyta; class Zygnematophyceae; order Desmidiales; family Peniaceae; genus Penium; species Penium margaritaceum. Next base: position 105,639 of record SZWC01006069.1, on the reverse strand, counting down.
ACATACAAAGTCCTTACAAGGGGAGCGATGAACGTTGCTACCCAACTCTCTATTGTAGCTAGTGTTCTTGCCCTATTAGCTATAGTTGTAGCTCCATCCATCCCACCATATGTCCTATCCATTTTGCCCAGGACCCTCTCATTGATCGTCTTCACTAATGCACCTACCTCTCTTTCAATACTACACCCCTTCAGTATTGTCTCTGCCTGTGTTGTTATGGTTGATGTATCTATGGGTCCTTTATAAGGGTTCCTCTACCTCGTGGTCTCTATCACATTGTGGGTCGCAGTGGTCTCCGCCTCTGCCGCCATAGTTTTTCTAGTGTTTTTTTGTGTCGCTTCCACATATACCGCACGGTGAGTACTCCTCTAGGCCTTAGCCTAGAAGAGTACTCTTCTCTCTTGGATGCAGAGACTTCTTAGTTATTTTTCTCTTGAAAATCCAGTTTTTCTGTCTCACCAAGAGGCCAAACCTCTCCCTTCTTTGCCCACAGGGATGGGAGGAAGGCTACCAATAGTTTTCCTATTGCCTTTCTTTTTGCAGTTTTTGCGCCTATGGTTATTCTTGGCCATGAAGCGGCCATCGCAAAGCTTCCGTACCAGATGTAGTAGATATGTCTTGCACTTGCTTCTACACAAGATTACCAACAAGATACTGGATCCTTAAGGCTAAACTGGCCGAGGATGTTGCAGAGTTTGTGATGCAAGGGCTTCTTGTTACACTTAACGCTGTTGCTATAGTTGTCTTTGCTATCGGCACTTTTGTAGGTATTCATTCCTTTGCTAGTAGTGACACCGTCACATCACGCACATAGCTTGTTGGTACTGCGTTAAGCCTAATTCTATAGCCATTTGCAAAAGCACACTCTTAGCTCTACCATGTTGATGTGGCTTCGAGACATTGTCACTGTATTTCAATGCTAATCTTACCTTCTCCTCTTGAAAGGTGCACTTCACTGCATGCGCATAGGTTGAGCATCTTTGGCGATATCACATTTCATTTAACTCCTCTGCTACCATGACTTTCTTCCCATGGCTGTTGAGTTTGTACGTGCTCTTTGTGCTCTCACAACTTCTGACCATGACAGTCTCAATCGTGAATTTGGTTTTACAATGCCGGTTCTACACTCGGCATCTCTACTGATCATGTTGGTGCACATGCACTTATTTGCCATCGTAGAACACCCACCAGTCATGCTACTCAAAATACGCTTTTAGTTCACGTCAATCAGTTACACGTGCGTCTTAATGAGACTGTTGAGGCATATTAGGCACACTGCCAAAAGCCGCGTTGCGACCTCGGTAAGGCAACACCCGGTCAAGTCTCAGCTTATCTCTCCATCATATTTTTGCATGTGTCCACTCCTCATATTGAGAATCTAACTTCACAACTTGAGCTTCCGGTTGCTGAGCTTGAGAATGTGGCTGCTCAACCCGCTACTACTGATGCGCCCTCTGGAATTGTGCTATTGTCCACCTCACATACTAGTGAATTAACCCGTGAAAAAAGTGCCTCCACCGCTCGGTCGACGATGACATCACATCCGTTTCTCCCTCTTCTTCGTCCACACTCCCTTCCTCTGCATCTAGCTCCACGTGCACCTCTTTGGATGGGGCTACTGTCACTACTGGGGTGAGTCGTGAAAGTAGTGATGGCGGGTGTGTAGGGAGAACTGACATTGGTGGGAGCCACAAAGGCAAGGGTCGCGACAAATCATCACCATCATGTGCTCCACCCTCTTCTGGTCCCAACTATGACCAGCCTGGTCACTCCATCCCCAAGTACCCTATTCCACCTGATGATGCTTGCCTTGCTTCTGCCATGCATGAAAATTGGAAATACAACAACATAGCCTTTGATTTCTCCACCAGTGTGTTTACTTCTCCTTTCACTTGTTCCCCCGGCACTTCCAGCTTTGCAAGTTCATCCTCAAGCACCACTACCTCTTATCAGCTCCACCATGTCGCAATCCTTCCTCTGGGATCCTATTTTCTCAACTAGCTCCCTCCTTCCTCTGACCTACTATGCACCTCCATCTGCCTACTACACATCGCCTTCCTGCCTACACGATGGTGATTGTCCACGTGTGAGTACTACGACGGCAGCCATCATGACATCCAAAGTTCTAGAGAGTGCTGTTTGGTGCAGCTCCTTACTGGAATTCTTTTTCCTCATCACAAGGGAGGTGAGAGTGAACTTGGGATTCCATCTCTTCATGCATGCTAATGTGATCAGGCCCTGTGGGGTGCTCTGTATGCAGATGTTAAGGTGTCGCTCCCTGTGGACGTTTTGTACATTGATTACAAGAAGACTACTTTCTTAGCTAGCTTTCTCGTCACATTTGGGCTTCCATGTCCCCCATCTTAAGGACTATTTTTTCTTCCATGTTCTGTCCTTTGATTGTCACTCTGTGGGTGACTGACTTTGGAACTACACACCAGATGCCATTTCTTCGTTCTTCGTTTGTTCCCATCTTCCCTGTTGGATTTGTTTGCTATGTTTGCACTGCCTCCAGCCAGTTGCTCCTTGGTCAGGTTGTTGGTGTTGTTTGATTTATTAGACTGGGAGGAGACCTATTCCTGTTCATGTTCCTCTTTCTGTTCCTGTTCCTTGTTCTCAATGTGCGGGAAATTTAGGTCAACCTGTTGTCTGTGACCACCCTAGGTGATCTGGACTCTGTGTCCAGACATGGTGTTGGTATAACTTCTCTACAATCCTTTGATCATGTTTTAATAGGTTGCTTCCATCATGACTATCTATTGTGTGTTTCTATACTTCTATTCGCTTCTTATGTTGCTTCTACTCTTGTTCATGTCGGCGACACAAACAAGAAGGACAAGGATTTTGCAACATAATCTTGCACAATCCTTGTCTTCAGAGCACACTTGTCTCTTGCATCATTGCCAGTGTCCCATTCACACCGGCGCCAGTGATGCGCCTCCACCCTGCTCATGGCCTTAATACTACCTATTTTGTCCCCCCATACACAGTCGATTTCCTCTAGTTTGTCAAAAGCAATATATTTCAAGAATTCTTCATTGAAACTGGCCATCTCATGATCAACCTGATTGAGCTTGTGTAAAATGATGTCATGGAGCATATCCCTCATGATTTCCTTGGTGGCCTTGTCCGCTATGTCTGCACCTCATTGATAATTTCTCTCATCTTTGTTGGGCCATTTTGTTGCACCGAAAGTTTCATGTGACTGGTGTACTTAAGGAGTGGCTTCCTCAGTGTAAGTGCATATACCAACCCTAGCTTCATCTCTTTTGACGTTGACCATGGTGGTGAGCTATTTGGTCCCACCTCTCCTTTTCTCACCTCTCGTGGCATGTGTATGGAGTTGTCCACTCTTTACACACCCTTGTAAGATGGTGCCTCACGACACTAGATTTGCACTATCACTGATGATGTTCATTCCCTTTTTTAGATTCAGGTCTCTCTCATCTCCATGTTGTACATGATTTGGTAATGAACCTATGTTCCTCATGGTGCCCTCTCTCATGATGTCACTCCTTAAAAGCGTTGTGACTGGTCGGCACGCAGATCTCTACCTTGCTCACGCATGCGGATGTCACCGCAATGTGAATCCCAGAGGACCTCTGCGAAAAAAAAAGTATTAGCCAGGGTCGTCTATGTGTCTTTGTTGTGTTGTTGGTCTAGTCAAATGTCTGGCATTCGCAGGATCCTACACGTTGTCTTGACATGGATTCATGTGACGCTCCTTTCTTTGATTGTGTCTTTGAAGGCAAATTTAAAAGACACCCTTGCCCTCCTCTCTTGTTTGAAAGAGGAGGTATCTTTACTGGTCCCTTTTGTCTCCTCCTTTGATGATGAAAATGACATGTTTGCCTCTGGTGGGAGAAAAGATGTCACTAATGTATTGTTGCTTAGGAATTTGTTGGAGTCCATGTCTACGTCTCCATCATCTTCCACATCTGACTTGTCATCTTCTTCTTCTCTACTTGTCTCTTCGTTGCTCCTTGTATAGGCGTCCACTATACCTGGTGTCCCTTCTCCTTTTCTCGAATGTGTTCCTCCCACTTCCTCTCAATAGATTGTTGCAGAGTGCATAATTCCCAAATCCAGTTGCTGTTGTATCGCCGCCACCCAATCCATACACGTTTTGGGACATATTTGGGACCAACTCACAGCTAAGGGGTTCTGTCACATACCAGGTGTTAACCTTGACAAGAAATTCGCACCTATGTGGTGATACACCACTATTGTGCTCTAATCATTTTGGTGGCACATGATGATTGGGGCCTCACGTAGATTTACATAAACAAAGCCTTCTTACATGGTGCATTGGATAGAAAAATATACATGGCACAACCACCCAATTTATCGATGGCACCAAGGAGGTCTGGTGACTTTGCAAGGCCTTGTATTAACTGATTATTCTATGCTCAATTGTAACTTCAAGATCACTATCACACTTGAGAGGAGAGGGTACTACTGCAGTGTTATGGATCTTGTATTATTATTCCTTGGTCCTCCATCCTTACCTCTTGTCTCCACATTTGTCTATGTTTTATCTATCTATCTCCTCGTTGCTTCTCCATGTCCCCTGGATTTCCAGTAAGTGTCTTCCCTTTTATGGCCAGCGTACAAGTTGAAGGACCTTGGTCATAGCCAAGTCTTCCTTGGCATGAAACTCAAGCCGGACCGGACTAACTGTACACTCCATGTGCATCAGGCAGCAAACATGTGCATTCTTGGTGAGCGCTTTGCTCCACTATGTGCTCAAGTTTCCCTACCTCGACGCTTGTGACCCATGCTAGTCAAAGGTTTATGAAAACGTCAGGTGATGCATAAATTTTGAGTGAGGTTGATGACACTGGCAATCTCCACAACATTGGTTCCCTCACAATGAAATGAGCTGACCTCTCATTTGCGGTCAATTACTTGGTACAATTTTCCCAGTATTTTTGCCCTCCAAGTTTTGCGACATCTACCCTCCACTGCACCAGAATCCACAACCAGAATTGGGTGTATGGTACTGATGCCCACATCCCGTCTGGTTTAAATGTTCTTGATTGGGAGGACTGCTCTTCCCTTGAGATGTGATATGCAAGGATGTGTCGCGAGAAGCTCCAGTGACGTTGGGTATATCAGCCTAAATTTAAGATATGTCTGAGAGTGTATGGTTTTGCCGCATGTTGAAGTGGCTATGGGTACCTATTCACTACATCACTCTGCACTATGAAGTTAAAGCATGGAAGTCATTGTTGGAAGTAATGGCATGTGACATTTATGCACCAAACATATCAATGTTTACACCACTTTGTTTGTGAGTGTATTATTGCTGGTTCTGTGGAAGTTGTTTGAGAGGAAATGACACCTACCTTTGAACGAGGAACCCACCATGCACTGATGGTTACACGAAGGAGTGGAGGAGAGAAAAGGAAAGGAAGTTATAATTGTTGGATTCAACATTTGTCTTGGTTACATTGGTTACGTCCCTGACGTACACAAGTCCCTAAACTCCGTGAGTGGGTATTTCTGTCTTTAAATTTGTGGCCAACCACGCGTCGACCTTAGGAACTTTACACGGATTGGCCGAGGGAATTTAGGCCACCTGCCACGACCTCCGATTCTCCGTTTCAGAGGGTTCTGAAAAATACAACCATTTTTCGGAATGCTCGATAAGAGTGTCATAAACCCTATCTTATTTGAATGATGGTGCTGGAGTTTTATATAACTGTACCTTGATATTCTTGAAGTCCCTATTCATTGTATACGTGAGCTTGACTTGCTCAACAACTATCGTCGAAGTTCTCTTATTAGTTAAAACAAATTATCCATTTATCTTAAATCCTCAAATCGCCTACCGTCATTTACCCCAACCTTGTGAACCACCTTCTTTCTGCTTGGCATAACAATATTCGGGGATATTTTGGGGGTGTTTTGGTAGTGAATGCAATTCGCGTTGGTTGGGGGTGTAGGAAAACTAATGCGGACAGACTTACAAAAAACAAGACGGAGATGAAAAAGACATGAGACAAACGTCAAGTCTCTGTTTTATTCCTTTCATCTCAGATGATAATAGCATATCATCCTCGTAAGTATGTATAATATTGATATATCATCTTGTTAATCACGAAAAATAATGCTTGATTCATCGACTAACCGGGCCCCAAGGCACACTTTGGCCTTGTTGGGTCCTCTGAGGATCGACCCTTGGTCCTTGGGGATGAATTCCTGACGCATGTTCTCCCCTCGGCCGGCCCAACCTTTGGCGGAGCATGACCTCCTCAATTCTTCATGGATCGACCCCGTTCTTGAGTCGATCTTACACGGATATTCCTGCATATTCAAAATCCACAGTCAAACTATACATGCAAGGAAGCCTCAAGATTGTGATCAGTGTCGTTGGCACTTTATGGCTTACACTACCCCCCCCCCCCTTTTTGGAGTGAGTTGTCCCGGTTTGCTCTTGGCACTCCCAAGGGATGACATTCATCCTGCCAACGTTGAAGTTGCGGGCCGTCTCCCATGAGTCGTGGGCCGCATCGTAGCCCTTCCACTTGCATTTATGGTTAATCACCCCTTAAAAATTCACCCTTCATTCAGTGTACATGTCCAAAGTAGTCACTTGGAAGTTTCATGGTACCTTCGTGGACGTTACGTCACATTTTCATTTTACCAGTTGTCCATAGACAGAATAGTGTATAATTATTCTTCAACATGGGAAAGAACGTGGAAGGATCTCAGTGACATTTTTACTACCTAATAAGAACCATGGTTTAGCGATTCACAACTCTATCTACATTTCCCGTTAAAGCACCTATATGTGTACATCCACATAAACTGTACTACATCTGTAAATACGTAATAGACGTATTTGTGGACTTGGAAGCTCGTCAGACCATTAGACGTTTACGAGGTTCGATGTTCCCTACTCGGGCTCCCGCTGGGCCCTGGTCGAGTGGGGCTCGGTACTGTGCTGACCCGTCAAGTTGCTTCGCTGTTTTTTTTTGTTTTTTCCTTGTCCATCGACGACTAGCAACAAACGTCGTGGTCGACGACTAGCGACAAACGTCGTGGTCGGCGGTCGTGGGGGGGGGGGGAGATGGGGATGCGACTATGTGGCTACCAATGTGTAATATGGCTGCGACACATGTTTATGTCATCGAGTAGTCGACGGTCGTCGATCGTCGATCGTCATCTTTATAAAGGGAACCGTGTCGTAAGTCGTCGATCGTCAATCGTCATTGATCGACGGTCGACGAGTGTTTTCAGATGTCTACTCCAAATACACTTTGTGTGTTTTTCACTTGTCCGTCAGATACACTTACCATATACACTCCCCCAATACACTTTACCCTTTTGGGGGGGGAGGGGGGGATCTCCAACTCCTATGTTGTCCCCCCCCCTAAAGGGTAAAGTGTATTGGGGGAGTGTCTATGGTAAGTGTATCTGATGGACACGTAAAAAATACACTAAGTGTATTGTACACTTAGTGTATTCAATTTTCGGTTGTCCAATACACTCCCCAGCTACACAACCCCAATACACTCGTCACTTTGGGGGGGGGGGAGAGATGGGGTCCCGACTATGCGGCTACCAATGTGTAATATGGCTGCGACACATATTTATATCATCGAGTAGTCGACGGTCGTCGATCGTCGATCGTCATCTTTGTAAAGGGAACCGTGTCGTAAGTCGTCGATCATCGATCGTCATTGATCGACGGTCGACGAGTGTTTTCAGATGTCTACTCCAAATACACTTAGTGTATTTTTCACTTGTCCGTCAGATACACTTACCATATACACTCCCCCAATACACTTTACCCTTTTTGGGGGGGGGATCTCCAACTCCTTTGTTGTCCCCCCCCCCAAGGGTAAAGTGTATTGGGGGAGTGTCTATGGTAAGTGTATCTGATGGACACGTAAAAAATACATTAAGTGTATTGTACACTTAGTGTATTCAATTATCGGTTGTCCAATACACTCCCCATCTACACAACCCCAATACACTCGTCACTTCTGGGGAGGGGGGGGGGAGATGGGGTCCCGACTATGTGGCTACCAATGTGTATTATGGCTGCGACACATATTTGTGTCATCGAGTAGTCGACGGTTGTCGATCGTCGATCGTCATCTTTGTAAAGGGAACCATGTCGTAAGTCGTCGATCGTTGATCGTCATTGATCGATGGTCGAAGAGTGTTTTCAGATGTCTACTCCAAATACACTTAGTGTATTTTTCACTTGTCTGTCAGATACACTTACCATATACACTCCCCCAATACACTTTACCCTTTTGGGGGAGGGGGATCTCCAACTCCCATGTTGCCCCCCCCCCCAAAGGGCAAAGTGTATTGGGGGAGTGTCTATGGTAAGTGTATCTGATGGACACGTAAAAAATACACTAAGTGTATTGTACACTTAGTGTATTCAAGTATCGGTTGTCCAATACACTCCCCAGCTACACCACCCCAATACACTCGCCACTTCAGGGGGGGGGGATGTCACCGACGATGGATTCTGCAGCAATGGCAAATGTATGCTTGTTTCGAAGGTTGTTTACTTTTGCATTCGGCAATACAGAAAGTAAATACCCAATTTACAGAGATAACCAATCAGAAAGTATGAAGACATAAATACGTCTACTATACATCAACAATGCAATATCATATTACATTTTTTTCCTAGCAAAATAATTGAACTAGTTTTAACAAGGCATAAGTATCAGATACATAACTTTCCAAGTGAATGGAATATGAATTCCCTTCTAGGCAAATTCATGGAAATTTCCCTATAGTCCATACCTAATACACTAGATGTGCTGTGTATAAAAAGCCCTTCATTAACCATACCTCTCCACTTGACCATGTACTCTAATTTATAGCCACGACGATGGTGGTCAAGGATGGCCTCCTCCTCGAACTCTTCCTCGCTCTTGATTACCACTGGAGGTGGAGGCCCATAACCGCGGTCAAGAAGATGCTCAGCTGGATAATGGTAGAGCTTGAGCTTGGAGATGTGGAACACGTCATGGAAACGAATGGAAGGCGGAAGAGCCAAGTGCGCCACCACAAGTGCCTCCATTTCCAGCACCTCGAACATGCCAAGCCACCAGAGTTTCAACTTATCCGATCAGGCCCGGTGAAGCTTGATGTGCATGCTGATGAGAAGCATGCAATCACCGACCTTGAGAGTTGTGTCTGCGTATATGCGGTCCGCTTGCATTTTCTACTACTCTTGCACCTTCGCTGATGCATGCCGCATTGTCGCCCAAATATGCTTGAAGTCACGTGCGGTGGACTTCAGCGCGGACAGGTTGCTTGCGACATGCAAACTAAGGGGCTTAACGGTACCTTCCCGTTCACCACCTTTAATGACGCCTTGCCTGTAGATTTGGGCATGCCGGAGTTGTACGCCAATTCAGCGACCCGCAACCGTTGCCCCACGCCGTCTCGTCCGGATTACCCACTGTACGAAGGAGCTACTTCGGCGTCTGGTTTGTTCACTACGTCTGTCTATCAGTTTGGCGATGAAACCTGGTAGACAAATGCGCCTTGTTTCCACACCACTTCATGAGTTATTTCGAGAACATGCTTACGAAATGCGGGTCACGGTTGCTCACAATGGACCTCAGCACGCCATGGAGGCGCACCACGTGCTCGAGCCACAACCACGTGTCGTGATGAACTGTGACATCTTCCTGAAGCGATCCACCACCACCAACACTGCGTTGTGACCTGACGCTGCCTTAGGCAAGCGCGTGATGAAGTCCATAAAGATGTCTTGCCACGACTGCTCGGGGATGGGCAAGGGTAGGAGGAGACCTGGGCCTTCGTCCTCCGCGCCTTGTGGTGTTAGCGCACGTCACAACTCCGGCAGAATTCGGCCACCTCCAATGACATGGTAAGCCACCAGAAGAAGCGAGCCACCATCTTCAATATCTTGTCAGCAAAGAAGTGGCCGCTTGGGCCATTGTCATGGCAATCCTCCAAAATTAGCTACCGAAGCATGGACACTGTGGGAATAACCACTTGCTACGTGCCCTACTGCCGTCAATACGGTGCTTCGAAAAAAATTCTCCGAGCGTCATATTCCCCATGCGCCTTGTATCCCTATGTGAAGAGCTTCCCAAGGAAGGTATCCTCGTGGATGGTGAGTGACGCGACCCGCATCATCAGGTCCTGTTTCCTTGAGAGTGCCTCAGCTAGGTTGATGCCACCGGCCGATACACAATCTCGTAGTCAAAAGTGCGACTCGAGGTACTCCACCCAACGCGCTTGCCGCCAACTCACGTTCGGCTGCGTTTTGTGTCATCATGTCTTGTTCATATTTGTCTTCTTCTTATCACCAGGATGTGTCATCATGTACATATAGTCTTGTATGTTGACACTTGAAGAAAAAGTATAGCTTAATCCCAGTGTGCCACATGTATTTCCGTGCTCCCTCGAGACAATCCTATGCTTCTGCTAACCCGAGAAGGTGTACACCGGTTGGTGTAGGCACCAATCGGAGGCAACGGCGACTGAAAACGATCTTCGTTGCCTCAGGTTGGTGCCTACACCAATCAGTTGAGGCTAACACACCGTGCCCGGTTTACACCGACGACAAGTTAAATAATGGTGGTATCCTGAAGATGGTCCGCCTATAATGGGGGAGACTTGGAGGTTAGCCGTGCATCAACGCGCTCAGCGCGGTTCTATCCATATATATAAGGGTACATGTAGGGATTGCCCACAAAATCCGATTGTGTGTATAATGTGATGTGAGTCGTCCCCGTTTGTTTGTACAGCTATGACCACTCGGCCGTGTCCATGCTCATCCAAATCCCTGATGCACACCCAACTCGCGTCGGAGTATCGATGGGTGGTGGCACCACCCACCAGCAGCTGATAGACAGCTACCACGACGTCCCGGGTGCTGCGATGCTCTACAGTTTTTCTGTAGTCGCTAGAGTTTTCTCCATGGACTGACTTTTGAGCCCGATTTGCACGTTTTGCATTGTCTGTCCCCTGATCGATGCCGGACTTGTGCGTGTGACCAGTTGTAGCGTATGGCTCAAGATTATGCATCTCTAGGTTCGGACGGTGTTGCATTTGGATGCCTGGACGCAGAGTTACGACCAAAACAGTGGTTCTGGGCCAGTTTAAGGACAAACTGACATTGTCGCGCACGTCACCCGCCGTGCGCTGCAGCAGGTATTTATGCCTTTTTTATTTTCAGTTATCCTTTCTCTCTGCATGACTAAGCTATTGGAGCTTATGAGACTTTACGCGTCACCCTAGCATGACCATTGTTGTTTTTGGCACTTGCTTGTTTGCTAGTGCGTCAGCTGACTGGACATTGCCGCCACGTCAGCAACATCAAGGTTAGGAAGCTTTCTAGAAATTTCTCAGTGTATGCCCTACTAGGCGTTCGGAAGAATAAAACTCCCTTGCCCACTAACCTGAAAATATTGACATTTAACCCACAAACAACGAGAAAACGCAGCATGTCGATGCTGCATGCGATGGAGCGTTGACATGGTCACGTAAAAAAACTATTTGAACACTCAAAAACCCCTCATTTGAGGGGTTTGTACATGTTTGAGGGTGGGGTTTGTGTTTTGTTGGCATGGGGGTTCCGAAACTCCCCATGCGTTGAAAGGGAACCAGTGGACCACGCGGTAGCGGGGCTCAGCAGGTTTTCGATGTTTTGCGTGGGTGGAGCCCGCGCATAACATAAGACCCTACATCAAACAAAGGGGTTTGCGTGTCGGGAAAAAAAAAGACAAAGAGATCATCGCTCGATCGAAAATCTCACGTGGGAGCAAGACTTGTGAGGGGGGTTGACATGCCCCAAATTTCTGCGCGCGATCAGTTGCGCATACAGCTGATCAAGCATCGTGAAGCGAGTGGGCAGGGCAAGTCACTGGGCAGAGCTATAGTATGATTTGTTTTCTGGGTAGGGCGTCACAAGCCCTTTCGCGGATCAGGTAGAATTGTCATTACGCCCTAAATACAAACAGTCGTTAACCACTTGCCGCGCAGCTTCCGGACCCTGCTGGCTTGCCTCACCGGTCATCAACACTACTGCGACGGCTGCTAGAGCAGCCCAGCGGAGCAGCCCGCCGGCAGTTGGCAGGTGCATTATGCATCCACCAGTCCGGCACACACGGGCAGAGGGCCAAGGTTGGCGGCATGGCACCAACACCAACCTCGCCATGCGGTCCACCGTGAGAGCAGCGAGGCTGGCGGCCACCACAGCAGCCCACGCGGGTTGCTCGTTTGCTGGCGCGTTGAGTGGCTAGGAGGGTCACCGAGTAAGGAGGGGCGCAGGGTGCGACGCTCTCTCGTAACGCCCGTGCCGACTTGCCCATGCTCTCCGGGCGTAACGTGCGCGAGAGTGGCTAGTCGTGTGCCATCTCACCCGGGTAAACTACCGTCGGTTGTGTTCACGATTTGCACCTTGCTTAATCGACCTGTGGACCTTCGGATTCTTTGTCTCGTGTTTTGTCGATCGGGCAGCATACCCGTCCCGAGAGCACCTCTCCCTGCCGCTTCACCCTCGCCTTTCCGACCTCGGCTCTCACCTGCCGCTATGGGTGCCCTCCCGGATGGTACGTCGTTCAGCATATTGCAAAGGTTGAAGGGCGACCTGCAGGCTTGTTGAATGCAAGGGGGTTCCGGTTTCCATGGATGACGGCCTGGACCGTTTCTGGGCCACCCGTTCTCAGTGTCGAAGTTCTTGCGCATTAGCTGTAGACAGTGCCGAGTGTGCGGGATGGCCTCAGGGCCACCTCTTTGTCCTGGACGCAGTATCCCGACGCGGACGAAAACCGCGTCGACCCGTCTAGGGCGTGACGCTGTGATCTCCCGTGGTGTGCTGTGCGGCAGCCGCTAGGTCGGTTCGCCTCCTTGCCTGCTGTCACTGCCCTGCTGGTCGTTGTGTCCGCATGCTTCGAGCTGCAGTAGAGCTACTGCTCCGGTGCAGCTGTGATCCTCTGGTGCTCGAGTGAATGTCGGCTATCCTCAGTTCACGTGACTCTGTCATTATTAACAGAATTCTCTATTCTTTCTGTCTGCATCTGCTTTTTGGTTGTGCATGTACGTGACTGGATATGCCTGGGATTCCCACTCGGTTGCTGTGCCTTCGTCTCAAGCAGACACAAGCTCGTCCGCGGACACAGCACGCCTTCTACCAGGAGATGCCCCACCGCCGTCGCATGCGTCCTCCTCCGCTCCCCCCTCCTCTTCCCAGCACGCACCCACTCAGCCACCCCCCATGGCGTCCATGGGCCAACCCTGCTCCGCCCCTGCCTACGGCCACCCCATCGGCAACCCCCCTGCTTACGGCACGCCTCCTCCTTATGGCTACCCTCCCTCTGTCCACGCAGCAGCGGCTGCCCCTGGAGCCGTCCCTCCTCCGCCGATGACGGTGACGCTGCCGGCCGGAGCAGTGCAGATGCCTGCCTTCTCCACGGTTCCGTTCCCTGGCCTGAAGATGTTGGAGCCCAGGGTCGATCCCCTGCCGGGCCAGGTCGTGATTGGCTACGAGCTGTCTCGTCCGGAGGTGGGCGGCTGACTCCTCTCGATCTTTTCCCCATGTTGTCCTGCGGCTCCATCCCATTCCGTTCTGACACGTGGCCAAAGTCTGTGAGTGTGTCCCAGGACCAGGTTCCTGTGTTGTTGTGTGTCTGTGGGTCTGTATGGGTCCCTCCGTGTATGCCTGCTTCCCTGCTCGGCTGCCTGCTGGCCTTCCCGCTCTCGCGCGTTCACGTCCGCCGCTTCTACCTGCTCCTGCCGGTCCGCCTGCCGCCCCGCCAGCCCTGCCCGCTGGCCTGCTCGCCTGCTCCCCCTGCTAGCTTACCCGTCCTGCCTAGCCACCCGCCCTGGTTGCCTGTACACTCGCCTGTCCACCTGCCTGCCTGCCTGCCTGCCTCGTCTACCTGTCTGGCTTGTGTGCCGTCCAACCATCCCCCTATCTTTCCGTCTGTCCCTTCCTGTACCCATATGTCTTAGCCGTCATTCTTGGTTACGTCTTCGCGTTCATCCATGCGTCCACACATCTTTGGTCCCTCCACCCATCCTCGTGACCATCCGCCCCACTGTCCATCTATCCGCCTGCCAGCTCGTCCACCCCTCCCTGCATCCGTCACTCCCTTGTATCTGCCCATCTGTCCCGTCCATCTGTCGGGCCATCCACCAGTCCCTTGATGGGTCAAAATCTCAAGTAAGTCACAGATTTTGACCTCAAACTCGTGTTTGTTTGAAAACTCGAATTTGACTACCACTTGTTTTGCCCTTGATTATATTTTCCACCATACTTTTGCACACTATTCCTTTTGTAAGAAGAATCTGGCAGTCATGTCCTACAACACCACACTTTGGGGCGACTTGGTACCACTTCTTGTGGCATTACATGAATAAATGTGGCAGTTTTTGTGCAAATTCGTGAAAATTCGTGAAATTCGTGATAATTCATGGAATTTGTGAAATTCTGGAATTCACGACTAGTTCGCAAAGCATTTAAGGCTCCAAATCACAACTTTGCAGCCGGTGATCTGGTCGATTTTTTTTCTTTTCATGATTGAATTAGCCATTTCAAATTTCAGATCTCTCACCCCATCTTCTCTCCCTCCCTCCTCCGCTTGCTCCATCCCTCCTCCACTCCCTTGCTTCTTCACTCCCTCGCCCTCCTCTCCCTCCCTCCCTCCCTACCTCACCCGCCTGCCTTGCTCCCCCTCTGACCCAGAAGATGTGGGTTCATACAAGATTGATGTCCTCGACACGAAGATGTCACAGACTGTTGGCTGTTGTGCGCTCAGCAGCACAGGGATGGGGTGGCTTGCTGTTGTGCAGGTGGGGTGTTTTGTGTGTGACACGCTGAACGCGCAAGGCTGGCTGGCAGTCATCGTGCTCTCCATCCTGTCGTGGCCCCTCGCGCTCGTGCCCTGCCTCATCCCCGAGTTCCACGATGTATGTACTCCAGACCTGCCGTCTACCCCTGCCCATGCCACCCAACATGCTCACCGTCCGCTCGCTTTTCTTCCTGTGCCCCATCACAAACTGTTGCACATTTTGTTCGACTCTTTTCTCCCATTGGCTTCCTTTGCTATTGACCGTGCCCTGGCCCCACCTTTTTCTGGCCGTGGCTGGAAATGGGTGACGCACAGTGAGAGCATTGGACGCACAGAGCCTGCGTAGTGTGTGGAGCTGTGCCTGTAATCTTTCTGCTTAGTCGCTTCGTTTCATTCGTTAGCGTTTGTGTTGCTGTCTCATGGTAGGCTGCGTGGCCTTCGTTTGTTACTCTGCTTGGCTCTGCTCTGCATTGGACAGTATGCTCTCTCTCTCTCTCTCTCTCTCTCTCTCTCTCTCTA
>SZWC01006069.1:52279-73361 GCA_023375785.1 Penium margaritaceum | reverse complement strand
TTGGTATCAGAGCCAGAGCGTAGCAGCAGCAGCAGAAGACTGGCGAACAGGTGCCAGACAACGCCGGCGGACCCCCATACGCGCCAGTGCAGGGGAAATGCTGCCGGATTTTTTCCGGCAGCATTGACCCTCCTGGTGGCGACGTCAGATTTTTTCCCACGGCCACTGGGCCAGGGGAAATGCTGCCGAAATTTTTTTGGCAGCACTGACCCCCACGCGTGACGCGAGGAGGTGAGCGGCAGGCGGCGTCTGACGTCTGTGGGCGACGACGCACGCGGCAACGTCACCCAGGTGCAGTGACTGGCACCACCAGCAGCAGCAGGCAGAAGCAGCAGCTCGCAGCAGCCCGCAGCAACAGCAGCTCGCAGCAGCAGCAGCAGCAGCGTGCAGCAGCACCAGCAGCCGCAGCGTTGTCTACATCAGTGTAACAGACCAGACGCAAGGGGTCAGCCCGTCCCTTGCCGTCGAACTTAAGGCACGCATGTTGCATCACCTGCAGGTAGCGGAGTATGCACTTGACCGCCTGCCAGTGTAGTGGCCCTGGACCGGCCACGTACCTGCTCACTTGGCCCATTGCGTAGGCCAAGTCGTCAACATGGTGTACATGAGGTTGTCCACCTCCGATTGGTAGGGCATCTCTGCCATTTCCTCCCGCTCTTCTTTTGTCTACGACGCCATTGCCGCACTCAGTTCAAAGGCCGTTGAGACCGGACCGCCAACTGGTTTGCAGTCCTCCATGCCGTACCACTTCAGCACCTCGGCCACGTATTTGGCCTGTCCCAGCCCAAGCGTGTGTATCCTCCGGTTCCGCGTAATTCTCATCCCTAGGTAGAACTCCAGCTCCCCCATGTCTGGCATCTGGAATCTGTTGCTCAGCTGCTCTTTCAACTGCTGCAGGCTCAGCAGATCCATCGAGCACAAAATCAGGTCGTCCATGCAGAATGCGACAATCGAATGGAGCTGCTGATCACACTACACGTACACGTTGTGATCCAAATCACTACGATTGAAGCCGAGTTGTGCCATGAATATTTCCATCTTTTGGTACCAGCATCGAGGCCATTGTGTTAGCCCGTACAAGGACTTTTGCATCTTGCACACCTTGCCCTCCGGCGCCTCCACCCCCTCTCGCACCTCCAAGTAGATCTCTTTATCTATGATGTCGTTGAAGAAGGCCGTGTTTATTTCCATTTGGTGGGGCTCCATGTCCTTCACGGAAGCCACCACAAGGATCGCCCGGAAGGTTGTGAATTTGGCAATGGGAGAAAATGTCTTATCGTAGTGCTTGTCCTTACGCTGTTCGTATCCTGTCGTCACCAGCCGCACCTTGTATTTTTCAACTGCACATTCCTTTGTGAACTTGGTCTTAAAGACCCACTTTGAGCTGATGACCTTGGCATCTTGCCGCTTGTCAACCAGCTCCCAAATATCATTTTCCGTAATGGAAGCTAGCTCCCGTTTGATGGCTGCATCCCATCGATCCCCTTTGGGCTGTGCAAGTGTCTCTTCCACGGTAGTTGGCTCCGTTGATGCATCCAGAATGTATCGCGCCATGCCAATCCATTGACTGGTGCTTGTGTCGAAGTGCTTCCCCGCTTTCCGCTACCTCCCACTGTGGCGCACCAATTTTGGTGGTACATCATCACTCTGTTGTAATCCCTCCAACTTTGTATGCTCTAGTGAATCATCAACTGGATAGCTCCCCGAGGATGTCTCCCGCTCCAGTGAAAAATCGCCCGAATGGCCGGCGCATCCAGTGGATTTTCCATCGACGTCCGATGCGCACTCCGCCAGACGTGCGCACCTTGGCACCCTTGGTGCCTCATCCGCTCGATCCTTCCGGTTGATCTCCTCATCAGCTTGATCGCCATCGGAGTCCGCTGAGTCGGCTGCCATTGTTGGTGCACCATCACACTCTGATGCCACGTCCTCAACTTCGGCATCCACCGACTCCTTCTCGTAGTCAAGGAGCTGGAACCACTCCCTTGTCTTTGAAGAGTCCACCACGCCCAAGTCGTTGCTACTGATGTAACTCTGCTGCTCATCAAACTGGACTTCTCAGGTGTAGATTACCTCCTCCTTGCGCATTTCGTAGAGCCGGTATGCCTCATGCACGCTTTCATAGCAAGGGAAGAAATAAGAATTTGCTCGCGACTCTAGCTTACTGTCGTGCCGCTACACAGCCTGCACCATCGTGTGAAACTTGCACTCAAGAATTTCAGGTGTGCCACACTTGGCTAGCATCCGCTCGAAACCTCCTACGACATCTTCCAGTCGCTCTTCCCCTTCACGACCGTTGTAGGAGTGAGGTTGATGGTATAGCTCACCATACGCATAGCATCCACCCAGAAGCTTTGCGGCAATTCCGCACAAACCAACATGGTCCGTAACATTTTCAGCAGCGTCTGGTTTGCCAGCTCTACCATGCCATTTGACTCAGGCAAATACAGCGCACTGTTTTCCTATTTTATAGCCTGCTGCTTCATACACCAGCTCTAGCCCACGTACTCTACGATGTTATTCCTCTGTAGCGCTCTGACCTTTTGGTCAGTCTGCCTCTCCATTGCTACGACGTACTCCTTCCGCCGGTCCAGGACCTTACTTTTCCACCTCATGAAGTACACGTAGAGTTTTCTGCTGTAGTCATCAATGAAGGTGTCAAAGTAACGCGTGCTGCTCTTTGAAACCATCTTGAACGGTCCGCACACATCCCTGTGCATGACCTCCAGCACGTCCGAGATGCGATTCGTGTTCTTGTTGAACAGTTTGCGCCGCACCTTGCCCATAATGAAAAGCTCACATTTTTTTCTTTGCTACATCTGTCGCCTCTTCCACACCATCGATGACAAGGCCACGTACCAGCTCACGCTTCACCATCTCCTTCACAACTGCGAGTGACGAACGCCCCAGTCGTGGGTGCAAGAGCTCTAGATCAGCTCCGTCTCCTTTGGTCAGGTTTACGGTGAGTTCCTGCAATTCTGCTGAATATTTTGCCGCATGGATCACCTTCGTCTCCAAGATGTAGAGGCCTCCCTCGCACTTAGCCTCCAGCACGGGCTTGCCGCCACCGTCCTTCCGCACGACTGTCCCCTTTCTCCTGAAGAGCACATCGTTTCCCTTGCTTGTCGAGCGGTTGACATTTAGAATGTCAGCCAGGCCGGGTACATGCTGCACGTCCTTGATGACATGCTGCACCCGCTTCCCACCAACCACAATCTCCACGTCTATATCTCCTTGGCCAGCTGCCGGGTTGACCTTGTTGTTCGTGACCACCATGGATTTGCCGGACTTGGTGTAGTTGATGAACGTAACCTTCTTGACCTGGGTTTGCTCCTCCCCTCCGGAGTCAAGGCATCATCGGTTAGCCTTCTTGAGGTAATGGTTTTGAGTGCCATTGAGAAGCACCTTCTTGCCTTTGGCGCCCTTGCCACCGACTTTTGCCTCCTCCGTGCACTCACGGGCCTAGTGGCCCTAGTGGCTATTGCGGCACGCACCCTTCTTGGCACCCTTCTTGCCGCCTGCATCTCCGCCACCTCCATTGCCCCCACTTCCACCACCATGTATTTTGGTGTCGAGGGCCGATGAGGAAGACATGGACTCTCCACAGCTCCGTTGCTACGCCTCGTTGCGGATGTACTCTGTGACCGCGCCATAATAGAGCGTGTTCTCTGTCCATCCTCCCAAGACAGTGATGAGAGGGCCCCGACTGTCAGGAATGGCCATGAGGAGGGCCATGGCCTGCAATTTCATGTCGATCTTCCGACCCACGTTGTTGACAGTTTGAGGCGAGCAACTTGATCTGCTGCATGAAGGAGATGACATCATCTCCCTCCTTGATTCCCACTCCCAGGAGTCGCTCCATTGCGAAGATTTTGTTTGCCAGTGACTTTGATTGATGGATGGCGTAGAAGTTTTGCCAAACCTCGGCTGCAAGCTTGCAACCCCGGAAGTAGCCCCACTGTAACTCAGCCATCCCGGACACCTGTAGCACGAGCGCCTCCATGGTCTTTTTTGCGAAGGCCTTCATCTGCGCTTTTTTTGCCGTCGCTTCGTCGAGGAATTCCGTTCCCTTCATGACCTCTAGCAGCCCCTTATGCGTGAGGTGTAGCTCAAAGTGCCCCCTCCATAGCCCAAATCCTGGGCCGCCTGCATACTTCTGGGTGGGCTTCGTCTCCTTCTGTACCATTTGTGCAATCTTTCACTCTATGATCTCAAATTGTGACGGCGATGTTGTCCCCGACAACAATCCCTTTCCACCGCAAAAAAAAAAAAGAGTGATTTATAGACCGGTCAAGGTCGTAGGCCCATAACCCTTTTGTTAGAAAATGGACACCGGATGGAGGCAGTTCCAATGTGCCCCGAGGGGTCTGCACTTGGTGTTCAAAATTTTCTGTTTTGGTGTGGATTCTGAGTCTAAGCGTGAGGTTTCTGGTTGCCTCATGCTATGTTTCTGGGAGTGAAAGACAGTTGTGAGAAAGTCATTTTGCAAAGGGAACAATGTAATTTTCCATTATTTTTTAAGATAGACATTATTTGAAAATTTTTAGGGCTACTGATGAGCTCTCCAATGCACCAAATCATGTACAATTTTAATTATCGTAGTTTCTGCTAAGTCAGCCAAAGCACGGCACCCCAATCCAGCCACTCAGTTGTCGGCACGCACCATGTCGCCCGCCAAGGTGCCGTCACATATCATGGACCCATCAAAACGCCATTCCGGAGGTGCAGATGTCCCTACATGTAGTGGCAGTGTCCCTCGTGCCTTTGCGGTCTGTTTTGATGAGTTAATCATCAAGTTTGGTGATGGGGATTGATGTGGGTCAAAACCTGTTCGCGGACCTGCAGTCGAAAATTTGACGAAGTCCCCGAGTAACAAAATGTACTACTGAGTTTCAAACGCCGAGCCAGAATTTTGGCGAAGTCCCTTATTAACAAACTGCCCCACTGGCATCCGGCCGATCATTCACTGGACGCCTCAGCAGCCCTTCCGGAGCAAAACCCCCAGATGGAAATTTGTTAGTCGGTCTAGTCGATTATTCACCGGCATTCAAACCGCAACCGACTCCCAGAGCCGCTGCACACGCCCCAACTTTGGAAGCCCATATCTCCCTTGTTACTTCTCCACTTCTGGTGAAACAACTTCCATCGTATTCATTAACTCGTCAACTTTCAGGGGCTATCCTCCAATTTAGGATCCAAGCAATCCTTGAGCCGCTAGATTCAACTGTGAGGATTTTCCTCTCTCTGGTGGCTCGTCAGAGCCTCCCGGCGCCGCACTTGGGCATGTAGAGGGGCAAATCTTCAACAGTCGGCCCATGGTTTTGTCAGTAAATTTAGGGGTTGGAGTAGATCGGGTGGCCTCGTGCGACAAGGTTTTTGTCTCTGACAGATGTGACATGATTTTTGAATGCTGACAGGTCAGTTTTCATCTCGTCCCACCAGTAGTACTTTGACAACTTGAGTATTTTGTCCTCCCCGAAATGTCCACCTTGACCAGAAGGCTACTGGAGGAATGCATTCATCCACAAGGCTGCTTGAATAATGCATTCATCCAGTAGACTTCTTTGTAGCTCTTTGTTTGGGTAGAACAACAACTTAGCAAGTGAATCATCATCGCCATTATTGGTCGTTGAACTAGGACTTGGTTTCTTTATACCCGCCGAACTCCTCGTATCCATTCACGGATAGCTTTACGAGGTACATATCTTTCTTGATGAGCAACGTGTTGATTTTGACCATGAAGTCTGGTAGCCGACTCAAAGTATCTGCCGGACTAGTTTTCCAAGCCGATAGAGGATGTCGTAGTCGAAGTTGGACTCAAGGAACTCCATCCATTGACTTTGTTCATGACTGAGTCTTGAGATATTTTAGCATGTGGTGGTCGGTGCAGATGATGCATCGTCAACATTCCAGGTAGCACCACCATGGTTTGAACGCATGTGTGACTGTCAGCATTTGTTTTTCATTTAGTGTGTATTTGAGCTCCAACCCGCACCATTTTCTCAACATTTACACAACTGGTCGTTCTTCAACATCTTTGTTTTGGAGGAGACGGCTCCGATGGCTCGATCAGAAGCATCGGTGGCCATGATGTGGTCCATGGTTGGATCAGCCAATTGTAGGGATGGCACCGAGGTCAAAGTATTCCTCAAAGAGTTGAATACTTCTTGTTTTCTGTCACCCCAATTCCTCTCGGTGGTTTTTTAGTGGGATCGGAGAGAGGCACTCACACCCAAGCGTAATCCTTTACGAATTGACGGTAGTAGTTGTAGAAGCCCAGAAATATGTCCCAAACATTTTTCGGCGTTGGCCAGTCGGAGACCGCCTATGCCTTTTTTGGCTCCATGGTGATTCGCCCACCGCCAATGATGTGGCCCAGAATATCGATCAAACGGCAACCAAAGTCACACTTAGAGAGTTTTAAAGACAAATATCTGCTCTTCTGTGCTACCGCACAGTCAGAAAAAAAAGAAGCTAATACTTCCATCATATTTTCAAGATGTCCATTGTGCTCCACCAGGGTGCCGTTTTACACCAAGATGTGGTTGAGGCACACAATGACAAAGTCGTCAAGGTAGAGAAGGAATGTATTTTTCATCACCACCATAAATGTTACGGGGACTCTTGTGAGTCTGACGGCATAACCTTGAACTTGAAGTTCCTGTATGTGGTGCATAATGCTGTCTTCTTGATATCCTATGAGATACACAGCTCTCATGATAGCCGCTGCGTACGTAATTTTTGTTTAAACTTTGGGCCCCATGGAGCTCGTCAAAATTTTTTTCTGCTCATAGAAGAGGTTACCAAATCTTGATAATGATGTCGTTCAACGATTGGTAGTCCACGCACATCTGCATCTCTCCGTTCTTTTTTTTTTGGCATACAGGCGCCTCGTACGGTGACGTGGAAGGTCTGATGAACCCCTTGACCAAGCATCTCATCCAGCAGCTTCTTGAGTTTAATCATCTCGCGATTGCTCATCTGAAAGGTCCCTTTCATCATCAGTCTGCTACCCGGCTTCAGGTTTATGAGATGGTCAATGTTCCATTGCGGAGGTAGTTCTCAGGGTATTTCATTTGGAAAACCCCCTTAGAACTCCTTTATGAGCACTGTAAACTCCTCCAATACTGCTGCGAACTTCTTAGGTGTTGATGCCAATATCGTCACCTCGCTAGGTCTAATTTTTTCCACTTTCCTTGTTTCCACGTGGACGAGCCACACTTAAGCTCCACGATTCAGGTACCTTTTTGCCGCTCACAGAAATATCGGTTCACATTTTATGGATACATCAACTTCCTTTGCTTTTTTCACCTCTCTTACTTCCCGTAACAGCTGTTGCATAATGGGTCGCTCGACAACAGGCATATGTTGTTTTCTACCAGCGATGCTGCCCTAGACTGAACCGCTGCTCCAGTTCATTTCTGAATTATGCCAGTACAGGAAGGATTGGCTGAGGATGACTTTGTGGTCGCTCACTGGGCAAGTTCTCTAGACAGTTGTGCCATGTAGATTTCCGACTTGCAGTCAGAGTGGTTCACAAATTCGACAAATATACAGTCTTCCATCAATTGCTTTTCCTTCAGACACCCCTGGTTAGGTCTTTAAAGCCAGATTTTGAACCATGTTGTTGCTTGTTAAACAATAAGAAGCTCCTCCATTTAGTAGTGCTGATACCATTCTACGACGTTTTCAACTCCTTGGTTGCACTCATATTAGTATCGCTGATTGGGTATCCTTGTATCCCTTGTCATAATTTGCGATCATAGAAACCCTCGTCTGCAGCAATGTAAGCTACTCAGATGGAAGATCAGTCAGCGCACAAATTTCCAACCAGACAGGAGCCTCGTTGTCTACTTGTGCCATTTTTTGTTTCAAGAATCCTCAAATTCTCTCTACGAATTTCCCCTTTTTGTGTTTCTGATGCCATATCCAATAGATGCATGAGATATGACCTGAATTCTCACAAGTCTAGTAGATTTGTTGATCGCGTTCATTGATAGCATCAATGTCCATCAGAGATGAGGTTTCCGTCGATTATGGTTTCCCCTGCCTAGGATACGAATTGTGGCTTTTGGATTGCCAGTCATTGATTCCTATGTGCGAGCATTGTAGTCGGTGCGGTTGATGAGATCAGCACGTATGATCATGCGCGGAAGGTCGTCCTAGATGTCGAAAATGGAAATTGCTCGCTGAATATCTCTCTTGAGGCCATTGTTGTAGTAGAAATAAAGTTTTTCAGGGACGATTTCACTACCGGTGATGATTTTATGGAAAACCCGAGTGTACTCTACCATTCTAGGCTACTGAAAAGGACGTTGGAGTCTATACCGTGCGTGGGAATTCTTCTTCAGCTTCCCAAAATGAATTAGAGTAGCGCACACAATGTCGTCCCACATTTCTCGTTGTGTGAAAGAGTCATGCCACATCACATTGATCTGCTCAAAAGGTTGTATGCCTGTGGAAAACAATGTGAGAGCGGTTACGAGGACCGTTGACCTGGCTTTGCTGGTCTCCTTTTGACGTTTGATGGTCTTTAGATCAGACCACCAACTTAAGGCCATGCCAATCAAAAGCAAGGCCGCGAGGTTAATTTCCTTCTTGTCATTGTTGATCTCAGGAGTAGAGAAGTAAGCCTTCATACTCGTTAGCAACATCTTGATCGTCGGTCCCTTGGAGTTCGCAAGATCAAACGGCTGAAGGAGTACCAGTCAAATCAGGAATTCAATAGAGTTGTAAGATTCTCTTGGTAATGACTGTTTCGCGCGCACTTAAACCCGAAGCTCCTCCATCACCAGGTTGAGTTGTTAAAGATGGGTGTTCAGACTCTCGAGTCCCAACAGCTTCTACTATAGGTCTTCATCAATTTGGTTTTATCTGCCGGTGCCTCCCATCGTGCCAGGTGTTGAGCTGACGGACAGTGGCGGAGGGGAGGAATTCATCAAGCTGGTGCCTCCCATCTTGCCAGGTGTTGACCTGACGAGTAGCAGCGGAGAGGAGGGATCCATCACCGGTTGGCCCTGGCGTTCATCGGTGTTGCAACATTCACCGTGAAGTTTTTTGGTGCTGTATGGTTTTCCTAGAATGCATAGGTATTTGTGCGCTGCTGATCCTCCATCGCTAGAGTACTTTCTGGAGGCCACTTCACGTCGCTGGTTGCGCTTGCTCCGTTTACCATTGTTGTTGTGAAGTCTGCGACCTTTTGAACAGTGGAGATGCACTGAGGACTCGTGCAAGGTTGTTTTCAGGTAGCTAATTTGTTGGTTTTCCCTCTAGCGATGTTTTACTCCAGTTTCGACTTGGGAGACTCAACTCCAGTCTCTACACCCCTGGTGCCTAACCACGGCCTCACTAAGCCTCCAACACCCGACATGCTTGCATCACCAGCTGAAGCGCAGCTTTTTCCAAGCATGATTGGATCGCTGATGTATGCATCCATTGGAAGACAACTCAACCTCGACCATGCAGTCGGCATCCTCAGCCAAGGATGAAAAGCACTGACAAAGGACCATCTCACATCCACCAAGAGATGAATTCGTTACCTTCGAGGGACATCCACCATGTCCATCCGCTACACGAAAACATCAGGACCCCTCCTGAATGGCTTCTGTGATGCAGACCTCTCTAGATATCAGACCAACAGCAGGTCTACTTCTGGATATGTTGTCAAGATCAACAGAGGACCTGTCTCATTGCGCTCAAAGAAACAATCCATGGGTGCCTTGTCTTCCATAGAGGCTGAATACATTTCTCAGACTGAGCGCACCCGTGAAGCAGTGTGGTTCCGTATGTTACTCGGAGGGCTTGGATTTGACCAGCTAGAACCAAAAAAAAGTTTCTGTGAGAATGAAAGTGCAATCACACTGGAAGAGGATCCCGTCCTGTATGACAGAACCAAGCATGTACAAAGGCAGTTTCACTATGTGAGGGATGCCGTTTCAGAAGGCAAAGTTGACACTGTGCATGTCAGAAAACAAAGACAGGAGGCGGACATCCTCACAAAGTCACTCAACGTCAAGCAACATGCACAACTGTGCGAGCGCATGGGACTTTTCCATGGGTAATCTGCTTATTGATGCGACTGTGCAACCTACGGGGCTGTGCTGCTTGTTGCTAGTGAGGACCACACCGCTGCGGCCTGCACATTGTTCACTCAGCAGCTGCAGCAGCAGCAGCAGCAGCAGCAGCAACAGCAGCAGCAGCAGTAACAGCAGCAACAGCACCAGCAGCAGCAGCAGCAGCTGCAGCAACATCAGTACCAATAGCAGCAGCGGCGGCCCCAATATTCGCCGCTGCTGACATCAGCACCCCTCTGCTGACATCACCGCTGACGTCACTGCTGACATCATCAACAACAAAAAAAAGGGGGGGGGAGGGTGTAAGGGGAAAAGGGGAAGGCTAAAGGAGTGGGTAGACTCCCCACTCCCCCAACCCCCTGCTGCAGCATCAACACAAAGCCAACAACACAAAGAAAAAAAAAACCACAGACACCAAGGCATGGCTGATAGTCCTAGCGAGGGGGGGTCCTCCTCTGATGGGGGGACCCCTACCCCTCCTTTCTTGTAGCGATTGCTGCAGCACCAGCAGCAGCAGCAGCACCCGCCGCCGCAGCAGCAGCAGCAGCCGCCGTCGCCGCACGACCAGCAGCTGCCGCCGCCACCGCAGCAGGACCAACCGCCGCCGCCATTGCAGCAGCAGCAGCCACCGCCTCTACAGCAGCAGCCACCGCCGCTGCAGCAGCAGCTGCCGCCCATACAACAGTAGCCACCGCCGCTGCAGCAGCAGTAGCCGCCGCCTCTACAGCAGCAGCCGCCACCGCCGCTGCAGCAGCAGCCGCCGCCCATACAGCAGCAGCCACCGCCGCTGCAGCAGCAGCAGCCGCCGCCTCTACAGCAGCAGCCGCCACCGCTGCAGCAGCAGCAGCCGCCGCCTCTACAGCAGCAGCCGCCACCGCTGCAGCAGCAGCAGCCGCCGCCCATACAGCAGCAGCCACCGCCTCTGCAGCAGCAGCAGCCGCCGCCCCTACAGCAGCAGCAGCAGCAGCAGCAACGGCCCACTGGTAACGTTGGCGGCACCCCTGACCCACTTGCTGCTCTTCAGCAACAACTCGCCGCCTTGACACAGTAGCTTGCGGCGCTGCAGCCAGTCGCCTCCCACACCGCCACCAGCGCGCTGCCATCCTTCATCCCTCCAGGGCATGCCAGCCCAGCTGTGTCTGCTGCCACGTACTACCTGGCACAACAGCAGACTCAGCGCCAGCGGCAGACAGTCACTTCCGTCCTTGGCCCCACTCCGGGTGCCGGCCGCAGGCAGAAGGACTTTGAGACGCCACCGCCGCCGCTTCAGGCCGGCGAGCAGTTCCGGAGCTGGGAGCTCAGCTTTCGGATCTGGGCGTAGGGTGAGGGCCTGTGGGCATACTACACCCTCCCTTACGACTCCACCCAGGCCGACCAGTTGTATGACGCTGGTCGCGCCGTCCGTGCCCTTGTCCCAGTCACCCCTCCAGCTTCCCGCCTGGCCTTAGAGCCTTTCCTCGGCGACGTCACGGCTGGCGNCATCCCAGACCCTGCAGCCGCCTGGCACGTCCTCACCAGGCCCCATCGCCTGTCCAGCGACGCTGAGATCAGCCGTCTGCTCCGGGAGTTCAACTCCCTGCACATGGGGGAGACCGAGACGGTCACTGCCTACTGGTAGCGGGCGGAGGACATCCTCCGTCGTCTCGGCACATCTGCTCCGCCCCCTCTGTCCGCGCTCCTCACCATCAAGCACAGAGGCACTAGCGACTACGCAGACGTCTTCGTACACTACTCCCAGGACGTCCTCTCCACCATGGCGACCCAGGGCACCCTCATGCCCTGGGCATACGAGCTCTTCCTCCGCATTGAGGAAGCTCGCCAGGAGTCCCAGCTCCATCGCACGGAGGCGCTTGCATCCCCTGCCGTCGCCTCCCCTACTGTCGCCTCCCCTGCCGTTGCCTCCGTGGCCATCGCCTCCCCCGCCGCAGCTACCTCATCGTCATCGGGGAAGAGGAAGAAGAGCCGGAACAAGAAAGGCAAGGGTCAGCCGCAGCAGCAGCACCAGCAGTCGTCGACCGGGTCCAGCGGTGGTGGCTTGGCCTGCCATAACTGTGGTCAGCCCGGGCACGGGTGGTACACGTGCCCTCTCCCGACGGACGAGGCGCGCGTCATCGCTACCATGTGGCGCCAGCAGGAGCGCCGCCTCGCCTCTGTCGCCGTCGCCGTTGCTGACCCTTCCACTTTGCCCTCGTCCAGCGGCTCTACCACTCCGGCAGCTCCGCCTGTCCCGCAGACACCCGCGCCGCAGCAGTACTACCCGCAGCCGTCAGCGTATCCGCTCCCTTCACCGGCGCAGTCTTCCTACTACCCGGGCTCCGGCGCCGTCACTCCGCACTCCGTCTACACTCTCGGGCCCTCCTCCCGTGAGCGCCAGCTGGAGCAGCTCATCGGGCTCCAGCTCGGCCTGCCTCGCCCTCCTCCCTAGGGAAGTGCGAGTTGCATCACCTTTTGCTCTCCTGCCCAGCCCTGCATGACTGAGACTGAGCTGCGGTCGTGTCCCATTTCCTTGTCTGTCTCGTCGTCGCCCGTGGCCTTCTCCGCCCCTCTTCTTGATGATCTTGCTTGGCTTGACGATTGGCAGTCCCGTTTCGTGCCTCCGTCCACCGCGTCCGCGTCCCTCGCCTGCTGCCATGTGACCGTTAGCGATCTAGCGACCCCGGTCCAGGACCCTGCTGAGACCTGGATCATCGACTCCGGGGCCACGCATCACATGACGGCCTCTCGTGAGGCCTTCAGTATGCTCGGTCCTTTCGGCGATGTCTCCGGTGTTCGGACGGGCTCCGGACAGGTGTTGCCTGTCCGTGGTGTTCGCGTCGTTCGTTTTCGTGGACCTGCCGGTGACGTCTTTCTGACCGATGTCCTCTTCGTCCCTGGTCTCGAGCTCAGCCTTCTGTCCGTGACTGCCCTTGACCGCATGAGCATGGATGTTGTACACTCGCGTGGTGTTGGCACTGTGTCGTTGCGTCCGTCTGGTCTTGTCATCTTGCAAGCCACCGCCCGTGGCAACCTGTGGCATGTTCCTCGTCTCTCCTCTTCTCCTCCCGTCTCCTCCTCGTCGGCCGCCACAGGCCATGTGCTCGTCACCAGTACGCTTTCTCCTCAGCACACCCGCCTCTTGCACCGCCGCCTCTGCCACGTCCACTCTGCCGCTGTGGACAGCATGCTTCGCACCCGGCCTGCCTCGGGCCTTGACCCGGAGACTTTCCCTCTCCCGTGCCCCACTGAGTGCATTGACTGCGCTCAGGGGAAGATGCACCGGTCCACGTACCCGTTGTCTGCCTCCTGTGCATCCGCCCCTCTCGACCTTGTCCATTCGGATGTCATGGACCCTCTCCCCACCGAGTCGGTCGGCGAGCGTGGCTGCTATGTCCTCACCCTCACGGACGACTATTCTTGCTATCGCTGGGTCTTCTGTCTTAGGCAGAAGAGCGATGTCGCCCGGGCCATCCAGGAATGGCTTGTCCTCGCAGAGCGCGCGTGTGGCTGCTCCCTTCGCCGCTTTCGCTCCGATTGCGGTGGCGATTACATGGGTGAGGCCACGACTTTCCTGGCCACCCGCGGAATCCACCATGAGACATCGGCGTCCTACACACCCGCCCAGAACGGTGTCTCTGAGCGGTGGAACCGGACCACGGCTGATGCCGTCCGCACCATGCGTGTCGAGTCCGGTCTCTCCGAGGGCTTCTACTTTGAAGCCATGGCCTACATGACCTGGGTCTGGAACCGGATTCCCCACGGTCCCCTTCCCCGTCAGTCTACGCCGTACCAGCATTGGTGCGGTCAGCGCGTTGACCTCCACCCTGCTCGCGTCTGGGGTTGTGTCGCCATTGTTTGGCTGCCCGCCCCGCAGCAGGGCGGCAAGCTCGCCCCCCGCGGCCGTCCCTGCACCTTCCTCGGTGTCTCTCATCAGTCCAAGGCCTGGCGCTTCTGGGACCCCTCCCGGCACTGCATCATTGAGTCCCGGGACGCCCTCTTCTTCGAGGACCTGTTTCCTCGTGACCTCATTCGCTCCGGTTTGTCTGTGTCTATCCCGTTGCGTGGGGGAGTGGTGAGTCCGTCCTCCGTCCTACCGCGTCCGGGTGACACACTCTTTGGTCCCTCTGAGCCGGCTGTCCCAGTCGCGTCCGCTGGCCCCTCCGGGCCAGCTACCCCAGTCGCGTCCGCTGGTCCCTCCGGGCCAGCTGCCCCAGTCGCGTCCGCTGGTCCCTCCGGGCCAGCTTCCCCAGTCGCGTCTGCTGGTCCCTCTGGGCCAGCCTCCCCTGTCGCGTCCGCTGTTCCCTCCGGGCCAGCTTCCCCAGTCGCGTCTGCTAGTCCCTCCGGGCCAGCTTCCCCAGTCACGTCCGCTGGTCCCTCCGGGCCAGCTTCCCCAGTCGCGTCTGCTGGTCCCTCCGGGCCAGCCTCCCCAGTCGCGTCCGCTGGTCCCTCCGGGCCAGCTTTCCCAGCCGCGTCCGCTGGTCCCTCCGGGCCAGCTATCCGAGTCACGTCTGCGGATCCCTCCGGGCCAGCCTCCCCAGTCGCGTCCGCTGGTCCCTCCGGGCCAGCTGTCCCAGCCGCGCCCGCTGGTCCCTCCGGGCCAGCTGCCCCAGCCGCGTCCGCTGGTCCCTCCGGGCCAGCTGTCCCAGTCGCGTCTGCTGGTCCCTCCGGGCCAGCTGCCCCAGCCGCGTCCGCTGGTCCCTCCGGGCCAGCTGTCCCAGTCGCGTCTGCTGGTCCCTCCGGGCCAGCTGCCCCAGTCGTGTCCGCTGATCTCTCCGGGCCGACAGCCCCAGTCGCCTCCATTGGCCCATCAGACTCAGCGCCGTCGCACGCCTTGCCACGCTACACACGTGGCCCCGGCGGCAGCCTCCGACCCAGGCCGTCGGTGAGCGTGCAGACCTTCGCACCGCGCTCGGTAGCGACTCGACCCCCCGTGGCTCCACGTGCCTCCTCCACTCCCACGGTCGTGAGTGGGGACCCTAGCACCAAGGCCCTGGGCCTGACCACCTCGGCCATCATTGCAGATCTGCACCCGGGCTCCGCATTGGGCTACGCCATGCTCCATCACGAGCATCGGCACGCTGTCGTGGCTGCCCTTGCGCGCATCCCACCTGGGGCGCGAGAGGCACACGCTCTCTCAGTCTGCTCCACAGCACGCCCGGAGGACCCAGCCACCTTGCGCGAGGCACGAGCCTCTCCTGAGGCCGCACACTGGGACGCTGCCTGCGCCGATGAGCTCGCCGCTATCCGACAGCACCACGTGTACGACCTGGTCGACCTTCCTCCAGGTCGGAAGGCCATCGGCGCCAAGTGGGTCTTTCGGCGCAAGTGGAAACCCGACGGGTCCTTGGACAAGTACAAGGCCCGCCTCACTGCAAAGGGGTTTGCCCAGGTCCCTGGGGTCGACTATGACCAGATCTTTGCCCCATTTGGCCGGTTCTCCACCAGCCGGGCGCTCTTCAGCCTGGTCGCCCAGCAACGGTGGGAGTTGCATCAGATGGATGTCAGCAACGCTTTTCTCCATGGTTCACTGGAGGGTGAGGAGCTTTACATGGTGCAGCCACCAGGCTTTGACGATGGCACCGGGAGAGTGTGGCGCCTGCGTAAGGCCCTCTATGGCCTGAAGCAGTCGCCTCGGTGCTGGAACCAGGAGATCAGCAGCACGCTCCTTCGTGGTGGGCTCCAGCGCAGCACCGCGGACCCTGCACTGTTTGTCAGTCCGCGAGGCCAGACCTTCACTGCTGTTCTGGTGTACGTCGACGACCTCCTCATTGCGTCGCAAGACACGGTCGACATCCAGCGCGTCAAGGACCTGCTGCACGCCACCTACCAGATGAAGGATCTCGGGTCTGCCCGAGTCTTCCTCGGCATGGAGCTCGAGCATGATCGCTCCCAGGGCATCCTTCATGTTCATCAGGCTGCTTATGTGCAGACTCTGTCCACTCGCTTCGCCGAGGACCTGCCACTAGTGCCGAGCGCATCCTCACCCATGTCGCCCGATGGCCAGGTGAAGCTGAAGAGTCCTGACCCAGCTGTTGTGGGGGAGCCAGTTGACGTGACCACGTACCTGCGAGTCATCGGGTCACTGATGTTACTGGCGACGACGACGCGTCCAGACATCGCGTTCGCCGTCAACCTCCTGGCCCAGTTTTCTCAGGAGCCGCGTCACCTCCACCACGAGGCCGCGATCCGAGTACTGTGCTATGTTGTCTCGACTCCTCGGCGAGGTCTCATGTTCCGCCGTCAACCGTCTGTTGTCACAGTGGGCTACACCGACAGCGACTGGGCCGGCAGTCCGGACGGTAAGAGTTGCACAGGCTAGATCTTTCTGATTGGCGGCACGGCTGTGTCCTGGCGCAGTTGCAAGCAAGGGTGCATTGCACGCAGCACTGCTGAGGCTGAGTACGTGGCTCTTGGATCAGTCGCGTGTGAGAGTGTGTGGTTGCGTCGTCTGCTGTGCGAGTTGCGCCAGTCTGTCCCATCCATCACGTTGCATTGTGACAATGAGAGTGCCATGGCCATCGCCGACAATGACGGCGTGCATCACACACGCACAAAGTACATCAAAGTTGAGTATCACTATGTGCGTTCATTGTTGCATGACGGCAGCATCAGCATCGTGTGGGTTGAGACAACACGGCAGTTGGCTGACTTCCTGACCAAGGCACTGAAGTGCGACTCATTCAAGAAGGCTGTGAGTTCGGTCGGCGTACGTCCTTGAGTGGCTCTCTCTCTTTATCTTTGCCTGCGTCTCTGCATGCCCTGGGGGAGTCTGGATGTTGACCGTGTCCCTGTCCGCCCATGTGCACTACGCCTGTGAGTCATGGGGGAGTGTTGGTTTTTTCGCATCTCTCATTGTGCT
Organism: Penium margaritaceum; assembly: GCA_023375785.1. NCBI lineage: Eukaryota > Viridiplantae > Streptophyta > Zygnematophyceae > Desmidiales > Peniaceae > Penium > Penium margaritaceum. Next base: position 56,453 of record SZWC01006069.1, on the reverse strand, counting down.
CTGTTGTGTCCTCCCGGCTTGTGTACATCGGCATGTAGATGACTGACGGNCTGTGAGTTCGGTCGGCGTACGTCCTTGAGTGGCTCTCTCTCTTTATCTTTGCCTGCGTCTCTGCATGCCCTGGGGGAGTCTGGATGTTGACCGTGTCCCTGTCCGCCCATGTGCACTACGCCTGTGAGTCATGGGGGAGTGTTGGTTTTTTCGCATCTCTCATTGTGCTCTGTTGTGTCCTCCCGGCTTGTGTACATCGGCATGTAGATGACTGACGGCGAGACTCGACGCTGATGGAGTGTCGTCCGGTAGAGCGGACGCACGCTGAGGTCTTCTCGCAGTTCGCTGGATCCTCCTCTCTCCGGCGACGCGCTCAGCTCCATCGGCAGGCCTCCTCGGCGGTCGTGCTGCCGGCGGTCATTGACACCGCAGTTGCTGCTTGCATGCGTCCAGTGCGTCCCATCGCGTGTGCATCGTCATGCACTGCCTAGGGTCCCAGTTGCATGTTGCATGGCCCTGTTTGGCAGCATAAACCATCGTGGGCACTATCTGGGTTTAGGCTGCCATAACTCCTCGCTACTATTTTTCTAGCAGATTCTGACCACACGGATGCGTTCGCAGCGTTGGTATTATGGTATGGTCCAGTTTTCAGGCAAAACGGACGACGCCCGGGTTTTGGGCTGTCGGCTGCCTGGCAGGCCTCACCGAGAAAACCTGCAAGCCTGAACTGAGCTATTTTCTGATTGGCTGATGAACTGAGTAACAAGCTCTACAGAGCTGGGGGGGGCTAGAACTTGGAGGGGTCCCCCATTGCTGTTCATTCTTCATTCCTAATCAGTCATTACTCTAAAAAACTTTGATTTCGACGATGGAAGTGATCCATAATTTTTTCGACGAGTTTTTTTCAGGTTTGTAATTATTTAGGTGGCACGTTTAAATTCGACGAAAGAAGGTGGGTAGGACCTTGAATTCGATGAATATTTGGGGACAGTTAATACTTTTCGACGAATGACTTGTCACTCGAGTGATTCTCCTGTTCGAAGTCTCAAAAATACGAAACTTCAAACAGTAGAGTCACTCGAGCGACGAGTTTTCGCGTGACTGTTTACTCGCTCCCTCGCTCGCTCGCTCCACCACTGTCAAACGTCGTCGCTTTAGCGCGACGACGAATGACAGTGGTGAACAACGGTTGCACCAGGAAAAAAGACCCCAATCGAGGGTTGGTACCAAAACAACAAGTTGACTAGACCCGGGTTGCAATTTGACCAAAATATTGGGGTAGCACGTTGATTTCGATCATTCAACTTTGAAATTATTTTTGGGAAACTTTTAAATTCGACGAAAGTTCGTTTTCAACGAAAATCGATCACAGCAAAAACAATTAACATCAAAATCAAAGTTTTTTAGGGTATCAGTTTTCAGCTGCTTTCTGGCGCTAACTCTGGCGCGCGCGTTTCTGAGTAACAAAACCCAGAGCTTCCAGACTTAGACTCTAGAGCAGTAGACTGAGGGGGCAGCTGACTTAAGCAACGAGCGTGGAAGCCCGCACGCTGCATCAACAACGCTGCTGCCCCAACCTGCTGCATAGTTTCTGAGGGGTTCAGCCGAGGTGCTCCGCGGCAGGCAGAAAAATGCCACCGGTGTCGTCTCCGCGCTGACAGACCGCGGTGACCACTCCACGGTGGACGCTTTACCAACGGGAGACCTCGCAAGGAGCATCCCACAACAATTGTTCCTCGGTGATTCGTTCGCGCCCGCACGTCAGAGTACAGGACGGGGGAGAGGGGGAGCACAGCAGCTACCCCCACCACTATAGCTGCAACAGTTGCGACAGCCTCCACAACCGCAGCAGAGGTGGCCTCAGGCCAAAGCCATCGGTTGACGACGGCTACCGGAGCTGAAGCAGCAGCGGCAGCAGCAGCCCCAGATGCAGCATTGCTGGAAACACTGTTGTGGTCTTTTACTCATTGTTTTTTCTTTTCCGTGTGGCTTGAGGCCACCACCGTCGGCTGACGGCGGTAACCGCTGCAGTAGCATCCACCGCAAGAGTTGCAGCAGTAGCAGCAGCAGCGAAAGTGGCTTAAGGCCACACACTTGAGTCGCACGTATGAGAGATCGTGCTTCAATCCCTCCCCTCCCCTTGTGGCCTTGTGCCAGCGGGAGCAAGGGTCGTGTGCACTCACCCATGCTGAGCTCCGGAGATGAGCAGAGTGGCGTGGCAGGGAGCGCAGCGGGCGTCGTGGTGGGCACCGGCTCTACATACGTCGCAGGCGCCGCGTCCACAGTGGCAGTGTCAGCCGTGGCATACACCTCAGGCGTCCAACGGCTTTGCCTGCTACTACTGTGGGGATCGGCACCATGGATGGCGCCAGTGTCGCCAGCGCCCTGCCGGGTGGCGACCTCCCTGGATGCAGTCCCGCCCCTCTTCTCCTCCACCCGCTCCGGAGATGTTGCCGGCCGATGCCGTAGCGCCCCTTAGCGGAGCTGTGGCAGTGCTGTACGCCGAGCTTCAGGGGTTAAAGCGCATGGTCCAGCAGCTCACAGACTATGTGGTCTCTGAGCGGTCTGTCACCATCATGCTGCTGCAGACTCCTCCCTCGTCATCCTCGCCCCCATCTGAGCCGTCACCTGACGATACCGTGGCGGCCGACCTCCGGTCTTCGTCTGACACCCTCCGCTCTGTCCTGGAGTCAGTCGGAGTTATCCCCACCTCCGACCTCTCCGCTTCTGCGAATGTCCCTTCGGCTTGCGCTACTCGCGCCCGCGCTCGCCACACGTGACAGCGGATGGCACGTTCGACCAGACGTGCCCAGACAGCAGCGACAGCCGTACCAGTGGCAGATGTCCTCGCAGATCCGACACTCTCGTCCCCGGTCACGGGGTTGGTGCGTCACCCCCTCTCAGCTTCTGCCGGTGTGTCGGTCGTGGGGGGGGTGGAGTGTCTGCCGACGACCACCGGAGAGCTCAGGAGAGATGCGACATGTGGAGCTGCACGACGGGGCGTTCTTTGTGAGGAGGACGAGTCATCCGAGGAGTGGTCCGACGCGGAGTCGGAGACGGACGAGTGGTCTGATGAGGAGTCAGTGCCAGCCGTTCTCGCGGAGCTGACTCTCTCGCCCCCGGTCGCAGGAGCGGCATGCAACCCCCTCTCAGCTTCTGCCGGTGTGTCGGTCGTGGGGGGGATGGAGTGTTCGCCGACAACCACCGGAGAGCGCAGGAGCGATGCGACGGCTGGCGCACGACGGTGTGCCCTCTGTGAGGAGGAGGAGTCGGAGGCGGACGAGTGGTCCGCCGCGGAGTCCGAGGCAGAGGCGGACATGGAGATGGAGATGGAGACTATAGCTGACGTTGTAGCAGTCGTCCGGACAGTGAGCGTGTCGGCAGCCACCGACGTCATGCCAGTAGCAGCGACAGCAGCTGTAGCAACAGACGAGACGCCGGCAGTAGATGCCCCGGGTGGTGCAGACACCACGTTGGTCGTCGAGGTGGCTGGCACGTCAGCTGCGACCAGGACCACTGTCCCCGCTGCCACGGAGGATGTAGAGCGAGCTGCGGACCTCCATACACTCCTTCGTGCTGCGGATCCCGTACCTGAGCGCTTGGTTGCACACGCTCAGCGGCAGGTGGATGATTCATTGCGCACCAGGGGCTCGGCGGAGCCCCAGGGTGTACTGGCTCTCCATGACAGCAACGACGCTACGGAGGCAGATACACCGCCGGATGCAGACGTCCGGCCAGCTGACGCTCGAGTGCCTGGTGTGTCAGCAGCAGCCAGTACCTCCGCAACAGCACCCCCTGCCGGTGCAGACACTATAGATGCAGACACGCAGAGTGGTCCAGACCCCCTGCCAGCAGCTGGTGGCCAGATGGCAGCTGAGGCGACAGTTGACGTGGAGAGCTTCCTGCGCGACGAGGAGGCGAGGATGCAGGAGGCAGTAGCTCGCGCCGACGCGCACTTGACGGAGGTCCACCGTCAGGTTCATTCCGCGACTGACCGCCTGCACGCCGCAGATGCAGCTGGCCGGCCAGCTGCCGCAGCAGAGCTCGACGAACTGCACCCGCGTCTCGACGCTGCACTGTCCGTGTGGCAGCATGCGACCCAGCAGCTAGCGAGCATACGGGAGGCGATGCAGTTGGAGGAGGCCCTCCGCTCTGCCCTCGTCGCAACACCAGGTGATGACAC